>JBBJLS010000002.1:17342828-17360327 GCA_037577275.1 Bryconaethiops microstoma | reverse complement strand
GTGTGTGTGTGTGTGTGTGTGTGTGTGTGTGTGTGTGTGTGTGTGTGTGTGTGCGCGTGTGTGTGTGTGTGTGTGTGCGTGTGTGTCTGTGTGTGTGTGCGAATGTGTGAGTGTCAGAGAGAATAGGTGACTGAGGCCTCCAGCCAAACTAGCACTACTACCCTCCTCCAATTAGCACTTAGACGTGCCACATAAAGTTCTAAAACACACAACTTTTACACCTTCCTCCATCTGTCCATCATGGAGGAGGAGAGGTGTGTGAGCACAGGTCAGGATGTCAGACTGCTCAGTTTTTAGAAAGATGGGAATGGTTGGTGGTTGGGGGGTGTAGGTAATGGGGGGTTAATGTATCATCTGCAGTGTATCTAGCTAAGAATCAGTGTGTTATGTCTCCCCGTTTCAGACAAGAAATGGAACATTCCACTGGTCCTACCCCAATCTCTCTCTCATCCTGTCTCTATGTCCATCTTTCTGCCTGATAACGAGCATGCAGCAAATATGGTTCAGAGGTCATCTCCCAAGACTTTCCCTGTCCCATATTACACAATATTTTGGACAAGGTGAAATATTGTGAGTCATGAAGATGCACCCCAACTGCAACCAACCAACTATAACCACCCTCCTCCCTCCGCCGCCACCTTAAAATGGAACATTCTGGACCATCATCCCTCATTGGCTCCACATTTTCACAAAGTGGCCAAAGTGTCATGTAGTTACCCTTTTACCATGGTGAGAGCCGACGCCGAGGCCACTTTAATGATGTGCTGATCGCAGCTGATACCTGTACTTCTGCCGCTGTGCAATAAATATTCTCATTAATGTCAAGAAACCAAAGAATGGGCCATTATTTAAAAGTTATGTCTTAATAATTTCCCTTTTCCTTGATCTGAGTAGTGACACAATTTTTCTGTTCTAATTTGGTGGCAATTATCCTTTTCTCTCTCTTTTTTTTTTTTTGAGAGTCGACTCTCCAAGTAACATTTTAATTACAACAATAAATTAAGACGTAGGAGCAGTACGGCACTAATACTGACAGTTTGGTTTCTCATTAATACCTTAATTACTATTTGGAAATCCCTAATTGACTGTAATACTCTGCACTTCTTTTTACTGTAGGTCATCTCAAATATAGAAACGGGTCTAAAGGAGAGTCATGCCAGCTTTGGTTATTGTTTTCTTTCTTTTTTTAAGTCCTTTTTTAATTACAATTCCTTTTCTGCTGCAGTTAAAATGCCAGAGATGACAGATCTTGTTTTGTAACCCTGAAAAAAAAAGAACCATATACATAAGCAAACACATGCACACACTCTCTCAGTCACACAAACACACCCACATGAAAACACAAGAACACACACTCGCAAAGCGAAGGGCAATCATTTGAAACATATAGCATCAGTCTCTGAATTTGATCTCTCTTCCCCTCAGCAAGCCTCTTCCATAACATCATTATCGATGGCGTATCTGGAGGCCCGTCTGACAGCCTCGTGTTAGCCAGGCTCGGGGGAAATGCAAATTGATTCCACATCTGAAGTGGCATTTTTTGAAGCCCCCAACACGTTCGGCGCTGTGTCATTTTAGGCCTGCCGAGCAGACTCACAGAGAAATGTCAGACTCCATCTCTCTCCTTGTGTGTTTACCGTGATCACACCGTTAAACAGGCACATCTGATATGAGCGGTTTTATTGCTGCTGCCGCACACCCTCTCTCTCTCTCTCTCTCTCTCTCTCTCTCTCTCTCTCTCTCTCTCTCTCTCTGCATTCAACAGCATTATGTTTAATGGAAAATAAATTAAGTATTCATTCATAATAGGTCAGGTCAGACTGAAGTATACAATATAAAAAAGTAAACATTTCAATGCATTTTCACCAGATTTTAACCAGATCCGAGAGGGAGTCATTAGGTATATATGCCCAGTGAATACACTAAGATACTATGATACACACTTAAAATACACACTTCCTAAGAAAAGAGATCGTTCACTGAGATTAAACTGAGATTATACAGGGTTTATTTTTCTTTCAACCACTATTCACTGCAGTTAAGGTACATTTTTCTAACTCAGTGGTAGGTCGTGTGGAGACCACTAGTGCAAGCAAGGCTTCTGTGTATTGCTGGTTAATTGAGGGTTTTGCTGAAATGAGAGAGTACACTGCTTTCTTATATAAATGATTACAGGTCTGTAATTTATTGACACAAAATGTGTAATTATCATCGACTGTTGGCCTTGGGTGATCTCTGTATTGAGGGAGTGTCGGGGGGCAAAGTTACTCTTTCTTACCTTTGAGTCCTTGCTCAAATGCGTACACAACAGTATATAATGAGCTTCTTCTTCCTCTACTAAAAGTGCAGCCAGTTTTGGAAATTCAGGTTCGAGTTTGCGGGTTTTCCGTCTATTTTCTTTCAGTGCTATTAAAGTATCAATAATTATGAGAAGATTATAGAAAGGAGTGGTGCTAAAAAGGTGATTAAAAAAAGCTTAGCAGACAATTGGCTCAATCAATTGCCTAAAACCTGATGTTCCACAGGTGACTGAATGCTGTTTAAAATGACAACATATTTGTAGCTAACTATTGAAAAGGCCCCGGATCCAAGAAGCAAGTGCTAACAAAGGAGGGCTAGATCAGGCATCAGAGGCATTGCAAAGTATCTGCTGCTCTATTCTGACAGGGAGATGGAGTGGGGGGGATTAATAGGTGTAGAGCTGAAAGGATTTGGAAAAAAGAGAAGAAATACAAAGTGAAAGAGTAGCAAAATAAAGAGAAGCAGATGGGTAAAGATAAAGGTCAAATTCGATTGAGAAGTTTGTCAAAATGTGATGACATAAGCAATCTGCAGACCGTTATTGCCCCTTTACTGAAGGTGCAGGGAAACATTTTAAAATTACAAGAAAAAAAAGAAAAGAATGAAAAAAAAAGTGAGAGCTGCCAACACTCTGCCAGGAATGATCGCCTGAAGTGATTTTTTTTCTTTGTTCCCTCTCTACTTCACTTCCCTTCTCCTGCATTCTCCCTCTCTGTCCCTCACTCTCTCACTTCCACTTTCCTTCTCTCCCAATTTCCTTCATGCCTTCCCTTTCTAATGCTTTTTTTTCCCAGTTCCTCTTTCCTTTTCTCTTTCAAATCTCTCTCTCTCTCTCTCTCTCTCTCTCTCTTTTGCACTCATGCGTGGATGGGTGCCAGAGGAGAAGTGGATCTGGATGTAATGATATCACAAATGTTTCGCTTTAAGCTCAATCATAACACTGTTATGACTGATTCAGCGCTGGGCCTCTTTATATGACACAAATGAAGTCGTCCATCTTCTCCTGTATTGAGTCATCAATTTCCCCTGGCGATAAGCCTCGTTTGCAGCACCTAATCATCCGTCTGCTCACCGCTGTCTCGCTGCCTGATCGGATAGCACTTTTGAATACTGCTACAACAAGCGTGACAATCGAAGCCATCCATTAAGATTGAGAGGCCTCCATTATGGCTGCTAGCTGTGGAGGGATCTGTGCTTTTCTTTGTACATAAACCGCTGGGCCATGGAGCGTAAATCACCCCACTGCACTCGTCTCTTTATTGATTACAGACACTTCTGCACTGAATTTTCCACCCAGGGTAGAGAGAGGATTTATTTTTGACTTGTCAGAATCTCAGGAGAGCCGCAGCAAACGGAGTGCGCCAGGTGAGAGCGTTACACACACACACACACATACACACACACACACACACACACACACACACACACATACAAAGACAAACACCTGCGTTCATTTACTGGTATGGCAGCAAGACCAGAACAATGATTTCCTTGATGCACTATTACAGACAATGATATAGCATTGATAATGCATTAACTGACAGCACAGCAGTTTGCTCAGTGCTGTATTTTCTTTGAGCAAGTAGTTTAAGTTAGCTTAGTTATTATTTTTTTGTTGTTGTTGTTTTATTTCGGGGTGGGTATTTTGTTTTGTTTTTCCTGCAAAAAGCCCTTCACACCACAACAAACGTAATGATTTTCAAATACAATATATTTTAATATTGAAGTCTCCAGTCTTGGCATCCGGTTATTCAGGTTAATAAAAAATTTACATATTTTATGCAATTTTTATGATACTACAAAAACATAAGTTACAAAGTCATACACTTTTGAACACACCTGGTCAAATTATATCTTTTACATGTCTTTTACAGGGGCTTATGATTCTTAAAAATGTCATATATAACATGTATATAAGTATACTTTGGGAAATGCACATTAACGTTTGTTTTTTTCCCCAATATGATGTGCACTTATTTCCACTTAAAAAAATCAACTGACATTTGTCCAGGGGCATCCAAACTTTTGTATACGTCAGTATGTTGTTAATAAAGTGAGGAATCAAAGTCTGAGCCCACATACCGGCTGGTAGATAAAGGGTTAAAGGCTAAGCAACAGCTAATATGAAAGTGTCAGTGTCACTTTAATTGGTAACTTATGATCAGTAGAGTGCAGGAGCAGTGGAGTGAAATAGGGAGGGAACAAAGAAAAAAATAAGGAAAAAAAAGAGTAATGTTTAAAAGACTGGTGTTTTTCTCGGTACACTGTTATGCACAAACTTCAGAATTTGTCATTCACATCAAACATGCTACATAGAACGTAACAATAGATGTATATAGTGTTATTAGTGTAATTCTTCAATAAATTAGTGGATTAAATAAGTTTTAAAATGCCAGAGTGAAGATGTATCCTACTTGATGTTTGCTTTTGAAAGTGGCAGCTTCACTTCAATTGCACTGCGCTTTAAGCTGGGACTGTACATGAACTTGTTTTCCAGCTTAACTCACATTTGCATCTTTCCACTAGCAAGGAATGATACGAAATCTTTTGGGAGGTCCATAAGCTTTCAAAAAGCTTGTGTTTTGAACATTTCAAATATGTTGTTTTTATGATGTAATTAAAAAGCAACTAATTTGCATATATCGGGATTTATAGGGTATGTTAGTAATCACTGCAGCCAGTCAGAATAGAGATTATATATCAGTCCTAAAGGTGCAATGACAAAAATAGCCTGTTTAATTGTAAGACAAAAAGAGATAAGAAATTTGTCATGCAAAGATGAATTAACTTTATTACTAAAAACACAAATGTTAATTTCAGGGCTGGGGGATGGGCCATTTGACCTATCCCAAAATCACAAAAGATTTAAGGAACAGTTAAAACAAACACACAAAACATTCCAAATTAAACCTAACACAAACTTAGAAAAGAGAACATATCATGTACACAAGAGTATCGCAGGAATCAAATTCTTGATCTCACTTATTTCCCATCAGGAGGAACAGAAATGATCTAGGTAATGTGATAAATGTGGGCAGCACAACAAAAAAAGAAACCAAAGCATTCAGCTTTATTCTCGCAGAGTATAGAACAGCTGTGCTCAAAATCAAGAAGATAAGATGGGCCTATTTCAACTCTAATTTTCCTGCTAGTTCTGCAGCGTGTTATTAGCTGGTCACAGGTGGTTAGCTAACTTGCTCCATCATAACAATTAGCACCCACTAAGCACTACATGCATGTCAATTTTCTGGTTAGCTTCAAGCTAAGCTCCAAGCTAACCTTTAATATCCTACAAACGGTTTCACTGACAGCTGTTCATTGCTACCAAACTACTGTTCATTAGTGTCCATTAGCAACAATGATATGGAATATAAGGATACCAGCTAGTATACGGAGTGTAAATTTATTCATTAAAAGATCACATTGATGCATACAGTTACAAATACAGATTGTACAGATTTCATATAGTACCTATATATTCTGTTGATATTTATAAACAAATGTCTTTTCGTGCCATCTTGCCCGGGCGCTTGTCTTAAAAAATATAGGGAGCGTCTTGGAAAAATCATTTTATTGCCGAAGAAAATGTAATTCATTGAGAAATGCACTCATAATAATCCACAAAAATTAAGTATAATCCAGTGAAAGTATCTATAGCAATTTTACTGGTTTTTAGAGTTTTAATGAAGATTTAGAGTTGCAATAAAAACTAGGTTCAGATATTATTATGCATACAGTTTCATATAAACTACCCCTGAGTTAGCCATGAAATAACAATTCAAATATTTGTGCATTGTTTAAGCATATGCTTTACAGAAGGAGCTGGCTCAGGCAGGACTGCAGTACACTGGCCCTAATGCAGTGCAGTCTGATTCACCGCACAGAAAAAGCTTGTCCAGAGAGAGTGCAGGCGGGAGGTTGGGGTTGGAGGGGGGGATTGCCTTTGAAATTCTCTAGACAGCACCACAAATTAAGTTCACTTTTATTTGAGTGAAAAAGAGAACAGTGCAGTACCATGGAGGCTTTTCCCTGCCTCTCCGCACCAGTCAGCCGTCCACTCTCCAAACTCCCCCACCCCGTAAATCTACACTGAATCTCTCTGTTTATCGTCAGAACTCCTCCACCAGCGCCATCAACATAGTCCTGCCGGGCCTTTCCAGGGCCGTAAAGTGGTAGGGGAGCAATCATTACTCACTGTTTTGGAGCACCGTGACCAGGAGGTTGGTTGATATTTTCCCCATGCTTTTCATTAATTGAGTATTGATGGGAATCGGAGAGCTATTATGTGCCATTGATCTGTAGTTAGTTATGCAGTTCCCTGCTGCACAGACAAAGGCTGACAGAGGAGCAGTGGAAATGGGATGTTTAATGTTTGCAGTGTAATTCAATGTTATCGAATTAATGCTATTATGTCTGGCTTTAAAAGAATCAAGTTTACTGCTCGCATATCTGCCGCAGTCAAGCTACCTTTGAACAGATTCTATATTCTGGTTTACTCTACTGAATATAATTTATCGGCTTCATTTATAAAAAGAACTTATATTTCAGAAACAGTGTATAATCCTACTCTTCTAAACCAGTAGTTCCCTCCAAGACATCTTTAGAAACCACTTTCCTTCAATCATTCTGAAACCAGGCCAAAATCTGTAGTAGAATATATTATCTTATCCTCATAGATGTGAGCTGGGGGCTGTACTCACAAGGATTCTATGGCTTATTATTAACTCTAAGACTCAAAACAAGGTTTTTCACAATTTAAATGTTTGTGCTGTTCTATGTTGAGCGTTCCTGATGAATTGCAGATGAGGAAAACATGATGATACAACCTCCTTCCTCCTGTAAGTGTGAGAGGGGAGAAACTCCCGCGCTTATGTTTAGTTATGGAAAACTGTGGCGTTTCAATCCATAAATGTAAATGCAGGGCCTCTCATCAGTAATGATTATGTATTATTTGGATGTAGGTTGGTGTTGAGAGGAAAGGCAAAAAAAACGTGTCTTTCTGCTGGTGGGTAAAATCTATTGATTGAAAATTCACACATCTCTGAAGCGATAAATATTCATTACCGAATATGATTTTGAAATGGTGATCAACATTCGGATGGATCACTTTCCTCGCCTCAACATCGATGGGCTCCAGTTCAACTCGCCTACAGTTTTGCAGAGCTTTATTTTTGCTCTGGTAGTTTGAGAATGTGTTTTGAGTGTGTGTGTGTGTGTGTGTGTGTATGCTTGTTTTTGTCCGTTTTTTTAGAAAAACAAGGGGGTAACCAACAAATGGCTCTTACCTTATAATAATTTTTTTCCACATGTTTTTCTGTCTGTTTGTTTTTAAATGAAAGAGCGAATCACCTCACCTTTGTGAATGCTGAGGTTAAGGTTTGGTTTAGGTTTAGGGTTAAGCATAGCAACATATTACAAATAGGTACTTCGGACATATGTAGGACGGCACTTCCTGACATTGAGTAAAAACAAACATTGTGAGTGCGTATGGTGTAGGGAGTGCAGAACAGTTAAAACCTGCCCAACTCCTCGGTAAGGACATCTCATGACAGACACTAATAAGATTCTTCTCCCCTTACGAGATTCAAAGAGAAAGATTCCCTCAATCCACACAGGCACATTCAAAGGCGAGGGGTCCGTGCTCTGGCTCTCTCCAGTTCATTATCATTCTCAGGTTATCTGCAGCCAAGTGAATCTGGAGCGCAAATGAATTAGTGAGAATTAAGGAGCCTCGGCGGTCTGAACCCTCTCCAAATCTCGGCTAAGATGAAAGGTACACAGGCACAGTTTCATGCGTGTTGGCTCCAGGGGCTCCCAGCCCCTTCCCAAGCTTTCTATCTCCTCCCTCTCCCTCTCCCTCTCTCGCTCTTTCTATTTCCCTCTCTCCATCCCTCCTCTCTGAACCAGCAGCGGCAGCACAGGCGGTTAATGTTGCCTAACGTCTGCTGACCGTGGGTTGGGCCGTGAGGGAGAGAGGGCCTTTTATACGGGGCGGCAGGACTGCACCTCCGATCACT
The DNA here is from genome assembly GCA_037577275.1 of Bryconaethiops microstoma. Classification (NCBI taxonomy): domain Eukaryota; kingdom Metazoa; phylum Chordata; class Actinopteri; order Characiformes; family Alestidae; genus Bryconaethiops; species Bryconaethiops microstoma. The sequence continues at coordinate 17,352,009 of JBBJLS010000002.1, read as the reverse complement.
GGCGATTAATTACAGACCGGGAGCTGTGGAGGTAGAGGTGGCCGCACATCCGCTTCCTTCCCGGCTGGCCTTCTTCTCATCTCAGTCCCTCTCAGGCAATCAAAGACCAGCTCACACCGCCCGGCTCACTGCCCTGCACCTGCCTGCCTGCTAGATGGGAGTTCAGCGGTGACATTTAGCCGTGCTGTTTGAATGCGGATTAAGCCTGTGGTCCTTCCTGCTCCTCAAAACTACTGCAGCTTCTTCTTCTGCTTCACAGACTTTCACAACGTAGATGTACGCAAAGCTCCAGCAGTCTGAGTCTCACAGAGCCACATAAAGTCATAGAGTGCAGCCTATGTTAAAGAGTGATACAGTGCAACCTAATACAAAGTGTCATTAAATACCACTTAAGAGTCATAATTTGCAACCTAACCCAAAGAATCAAACAATGCAATGAGTCATATGTTGCAACCTAATGCAATGAGTCACACAGTAGAGTCTCATGAAAAGTGTCATGTGGTTCAACCATCAGTCACCCTATATATATTACAATTTACACTTTCAACAATAAATATGCTAAAATAGATGCCACAAAAGAACCTTTCAAAGAACTTTGCTTCCCCCAGCCAGAACTTTTCTAAGCCTTATCTTGGATATAGCATTTAATATTTAGGTAAAAATGTACTGTTCACTCCCTAGCCTGTATATAAAGCCCAATTAGAATTAATTGTATTTTGATGTCACAAAACCAACCCATTGGATTGACTTTTATCCTCTTGGTCTTTCTAGAACAGTTTAGCTCCACCCGTTCATTCTGGAATTATAAAGAGCGCTTCAGCCTTGACTGCTTTCTAAGTGAGGCGCATTAGAGGGCAGCTAATTAGAACAGAGTGCATTTAGATTTATCAGTCTTAAAGGCACAGTGTCCAAAACTGCCTGTTTAATTGTAATGAACATGTTAAAATAAACTAAAATGTTTTGGGTATGTAAAACCTCAGAAACATTTCAATTAATCTCAGACAAAAGTACAGTTTAAAGGACCTTCACATGATGTAACATTTCTATACCAATTGAATTTACTGTTAAGAACTGTACAAAAATCTAAAGATGCATTTTGGAACCTTTTCAGGTTAATCAGCCAACCTTTGTACACTCAACATCTCTTCTTCTAGTAGAGTGGATATTCCAAAACACACTTAAAAGTATTGGACAGTCCTAATATGTTTTTCTTAAGTGATTTCATATGATGCATAGACAGAATGACGGTACAGGTCCTTTGTACTTCACTTAGCAGGATGAGATATTTTTTTCAATATTTTGTACTTGAGTGTTTGAATAACAGCATTGACCTTGAGACATGTGTGCCGTCTGATCTCCAAAACCAAGCTTCTAAATGAAACGAAGCTCTTCACACTGTACACCTTACTACACATTCAGTGCCTGTCGATGTATAGATTCTTCTGGTGCTTTGTCTTCATGCCCACTGCAGATGTCCTGTGTGTGCGTGCAACTTTTTGTCTCTGTCAGGCATAATAAAGGAGAAAAAACACTCAAGAAAGTGTCTGGATCTCTCTTTTTTTTCCCTCCCTCTTTGTGCCACCCCCCCTCCACCCCCCGTCCCTCTCTTCTGCCAGCCCAGCTTTGCAACAGACTGCCGCGTCGGCCTTTCTCCCTGAGCTCATTCACCATCACACGCTGCCCTTGTACTGGACATCAAATGACCAGTCAAACCCCCCGAGGAGCGCTCGAGTTTCAGCCTCCTCGTTTCAGCGGCCGGCTGCTCTCTCTGTCCCCCGGCCCGCTCTCGCGCCCAGACGTGGGACATCTGCCTGTCTGTGAGAGAGAAAGAACCACTCACTGGCCACTCTGTCCATCTGTCAGTGGATCATATTGTCCTGTCACGTCATCTACAGCTTATTATTCCATCCAAAACAACAGAGAGAGAGAGAGGGAAAGAGAGAGAGCAAGGGAGCGAAACGTTTAGATGGATTTCAGACGCTTTTTTGGTTCTGCCAGATTGCCCTGCAGATACATGTAACGGGCTTTCACGGGTTTATCCGCCAATGTTTATGCTGTAATGATTATCACATAATCTAATTACATGTGCATTCCACAAACCCCCGGCCAGTCGATGAGAGGCACGGTAATCAATAGAGAGGAATTTGCATAAAAATCTATTTTGAGGCCACGGCAGTGTACAGCAAGAGAAGAAAAGTGAGCTCGCTGGTCGGGGCGGCCCAGATAATCGGCATTATTAAAAAGAAGGGTACCAGAAAGGGTTCTGTGAAGTGAAGCCATAGGAGAACTGCTTGTAGTGCCATAAAAAAAGTAAAGTATGAATAAAATTTTTTTTTTAAAACTCCACAGCTATTTCATTCATGACTAATTTCTGTTGATGTTTAAGTGAACGAGCCCGCATGATTCTTTAATAACCTGTGTGCTGGTGGAAGAAAATGTTGCAGACCATCTCAGGAATAGCAAGGAAAGGGCACTGCGTCTACCGATTTACAAAACAAGTTTAACTTCCCTCATAAAGTGATGTTTTCATCACTAGATGTATGGTTACACGCATGTTTTCTGTGTGCGTGTGTGTGTGTGTGTGTGTGTGTGTGTGTGTGTGTGTGTGTGTGTGTGTGTGTGTGTGTGAGTGTTACCGTGTGTAGACTGAAGACTGTAAGATAGTTCTCCAGTAAGTGATCTTGCAGGGCTGGCTTTTGGCTGGAAGCCCACATGCGTGTTGCAGCATGGGTCCCCTGCTCTGGCTGCTCCGTGCCTCCTGCTCCGAGCGTGGGGTGAAGGAGAAACGATCACACTCTCCTTGTCAGCTGCAAGGGTAATTACTGCTGGCTGAAATTACTCAACATTTGTTTATTAGCTCCCCAGAGCCCACTGTAAATAGATTGTCCGTTATAGTCGGATCGCATTAGAGCGCGAGCCACTCCTCAGAAGCCCCCCTGCCTCCTGTTCGCAGGGAGCTGTTCTGCTGCTGCTCACTTATTGAACGCTCGGCATCCAGCAGCCATGTCCGACATGATTGCTTTCCATTAGCTATGTTGGGCCTAATACGTCATTCCATGTGCTTAAATCATTGCCGCACATCAACTTCATTAGGAGCACTGAGGGGGCTGAGAAAGACTCAGCTAAAGCAAATTAGCAGGAGAGAGGAGAGCATGTTCCGAGAGAGATTTAGACTGAAATCAAAGAGGGGAATTCTTCAGAAAGTGTTTAGCTCAGCTTCAAAGCGAAAAGGTTATGGCCGCTGTGTGAGAGCCACTGTCTTCCCATCACTCTTTTTTTGTCCTTCCTAATGTTGCCTTAATTCAGAAGCTGTTCAGTGATTGTATTGTTCAGAAAGAAAACATTCCTGCATATTTTCTACCAGCTAATGGTTATGGTTGCTCTGGAGGGGGCTGTGTGTTTGTGTGTTGGGTGATGAAGGGATGAGAGGAGTCAAGGTCTGTGCCTGTATTCATTTTGTTGGATAGTTCCTGTCAAAGATGACATTCTGAAACACTTGACCCACAAAAATGAATTCTCGGCCAGAGCCCAGTGACAGCGGCGGCCAATTCATTCTCCTAAAACGTGCAGAGATAAAAAGTGAGGGAATGCAATAGTCCTGTCAAAGGAAGAGCAAAGGGGGGGGATGAGCAAGGGAGTAAATCTATGTTTGAAGGTGTGAAAGCCATACATAAGTAGCGCTTTATAAGGAAATGGCTAGAGCAGCAGAGACAAACTGATACAGCTTCCAGTTTGATGATGAAGAGGGGGATATTGTTGGAGTTTATGGAGGGGGACATTTAGCAGCGAAAACGCACTAAAACATGTGTAGTGGAGTTGGTGACAGGGTGAGACATACTATGTGGAAGGCAGAATAATAAAAGCCAACCTCTCCCCTCCTCCCTTTCATTCCTCTCTCCATCCCTCGCTGTGCCTCCTGTACCGCTCTAATAACAGCCACCACTGCGCAGCCTGTGTGCAAATAGGGGCCTGGAGCTTCTGGACATCTATCACCGCTCTCCCGAGCCACATTACGCCAACCTAATGGCCACTCTCCGCTTCATTATGAAATTAATTTCCAGTGTTTTCTGAAGTGATTTCATCTCTAATGTCACCGAGCCTTGCTGCTTCGGAGACAGCATGTTTTCAACCTTTGTCTGAATTGCTATTCTTTACAGTGGCCCCTGCTCTGCAGCTCCAGAGAGACCAAAATACTGAACTTCTCAACAAAGCCCATCACAAAGCCGCTCCTCTTCTCTTTTGTATTATTTCTTTTTTCTCACTTCCTTTCTCCCCTGCCTTCCTCCTTTCTCTTCTCCTTTTCTTCCTCTAATATCCACCCCTTCACTCCTTCATCCTTGTCTTAGCATTAATCCCTCTCTAATCTCCTTTCTTCTCATTCATTTCCTTTCTCACCTTTCCTCTCTTCTCTCCTTTTCTGCTCTCATTTCCACTTTTCTCAAATACACCCTCTACTCTGTTTTCCTCTCCTTTCAACTGTACTTCTCTTTTCTCTTTTTCCATCTACTCCTCCTTTCTCCCATTCTCTTCTCTCCTATTTTCTCTTCTCATCTCTCATCCTCATTCTCTCCCTTCCTATTTTTCTTCTTTCTACACTTCACTTTCCATGTCCCCTCCTTCTGCTTCTCTTTCCTTTTCCTTTCCTCCTCATTATCCCCCTCCTATTTCTTCTCTTCCCCCTCTTTCTTTCTTTTCTTTTCACTCTCCTCTCCTCTCCTCTCCTCTAGAGCCTGAGCACTACTGCCAGCTCTCCGCTCATCTGATCAGATCAGCAGATGGTCAGTTGCGCTAGAGGTCTGAGGAACAAGCTACCACGCAAACATTAGATGTCATTTTGCATTTTTAAATACACATGCCCCCCTCCTGCCCACTCCCACCTGCAGAATGTCAGAGTCAGATAGCGAGGAACAGCAGCCACGGGTGCACAGCCCCCTATAATAGATTTATTTTGAAATGCCATCTTACAAAGAGCATGAGGGAACCTGTGCTAAATGAGGACAGATAAGCAAATCAGAATCAGTCATGTGTTTGAGTATACACAGGCAGCTTTGCAGAATGTACAAGTAGTCATTCTCATGCTGAGGTATCTATTGTGTTGCAGTAAATTCATATTCACGTGCAAGGAAAGTGTATGTCACTTTTCTGGCATTTTATGTCACATGTTACAACCCCCTCTATCGCAGAGCAAGTATATTTGGGTTTGACATATACAGTACACTGGGAGCTATTAATAGATTTTATTAAAAGTTTTAACACAAATGTAAAAAACTCTAATGTTTTTAATGCTGAAACTTGTGACATGCAAGCATCCATGCATGCATGCTTGTGTGCGTGCATGTGTGTGTGTGTGTTTGATATGCTGCCCTCATGCAGGGGGGCCAGCAGGGATGTTTCACTGTCAGTGGAACCTGTCAGCTCTGCAGCCCATCCTGTGATGTTTTCTCTCCTTTTTTTTCTTTTTTATACTCTTCAACACTTTGTATGATAACCTTTTCTTTACCAAGTAACCCTTTCAGCTTCATCAAATCACGAAACCCCAAATATATATATTTTTAAATCAAGAAAATCATGACTTCTCTTTAAAAAAAAAAAAATCTCGCATCTGTCTACTCGCCTCTGAATTTAAACGTGCGGGTCACGTTCGCAACACACACTCCGAAACCTGCCAACATATCAGCCTGCTTTGTCGCGCTTCTCTACTTCAAGTATTTTGGCAATAATATAGATCACAGCATCTTTCATAGCAGCATCTTAAAACCTCAAATGAGAAATCAATTGTGAGAAAGGGAGAGGTTTGAAACAGCCCTTAGCCCTTAAAATAACACTACGGATAAAAGAGCGCGAGAATGAGAGCAGTCAAAGCCAAATGAACAAAAAAGAAAAAAAAACTCGTTTTTTTTTTCTAAAAGCCCAAACTGGGAGATGTGTGTTGGTTGGGGAGGGGGGGTCAGAATTGAACAGCCGTCACTCTCTGTAAGGAATTCCATTCATCTAACGAGACTCCTCCAAGAAGACGCGAGAAGAGCAGGACTCTGACACGCGTGCAGCGTGATGATAATTGCCTTTAAAGACAGAGGAAGTAAGAAAAGAGGGGAGCGGAAGGAAGATAAAAGATATGCACTAAAGAACACATTAAGCTGAGGGAGGGGCGCTAGGCCGCAGAGGCTGCTCGTATAAATAGTCATGAAATGAGAAGTTTCTGTGGATTGAAGTCGGAGAGCAATACTCTAGGAGAGGCCAGCAGGCCAGACCAAATAATCCTTGACTTAGCGTCCCATTCTGAATCCCATATTAGCTACAGAGATTTTAATGTAAATATGCCATTACGCTGTCATTACAGTGATCAGTCCGTGTGCCGCACAGGTCAGCGCAGCCACTGTTAATTTTGCAGGCAAAAGCTTTTTTTCTCTCTCTCTCTTGAAATGTTAATAACTTTCTATTAGTTAATGTAGCGTGACTAAAATTCAAATTAGACATAATTTATTTTAATATCTGTGACTAGCTAGCCTGACCATTTAGCAATGGTCTCCCACAGAATACAAGATTGTAAATTGGAGTAATTTGCAGTGGATGGTTGAGGCCTGCCTTGTTTCTGGGCTTTGCTATTGTGAAGTCAGGGAAGATTCATTTCTCCTCCATGAGGTACAAGTGTTCTGAATTGAATAAAGCCAACCATCACAATTAATATACACTGTTACGAGAGGGCTAGAAATACTGTGACGTTTTGGGGTGGATGATGACACTGGAAGATTGCCCTGGAGATTCAGGGTGACTAGTACATGAAAATACTCATTTTACATTTTGTGTTTTTGACAGAGGCAGATTACATGACATGCAATCTTCTCAAATCATAAGGCATATACCATATATGTTTATTGTGTTATCGGCATCTCCAAAAAAGGAAGTCATGTTTTTACATCATATATGTTTGATCTCGTTTCAGAAGCATAATTTAATACAAGTGATTATGAGCAGATTATGAACAGATGTTATTGCCATTTACAAATATACGTAGTTGTTAATGTCAATCTGCATTTGGTTGCTGTTGGAATAGTAACATGACTATCAAAATTGTGAAATTCACAAGACATGAAAAAAAGTGTTAAACTTTCATGTAAGTTAATGTAAAAAGATGGGATTTCAAGTCATTTTGGACCATTTCAATTAATCTATTTGTCATAAAACTTTATAAAAAGTTTTTTTTTTCTGACAGCAATGATTTTGGATTTTGTTTTTTGTTTATTTGTATATTATTCAGGTCAGTGACTGGTTGTTATTTTTCTGAATGGGATGGGGGATGCAGCTGATTGAAAACAGCTGGGCAGGTTGAGAAGCCCGCCTACTTCAGACAGAGCTGACTAAGACTTGACAATGCCCTCTGAGTGACAGCTCTGACCTCCTCTGGTATGTGAGTGTGTGTGTGTGTGTGTGTGTGTGTGTGTGTGTGTATGTGTGAATGTGTGTGTAGCTACAAGAAGCAGAGCAGCCTATAAGGGACCTCCAGAGTGCAGGATGGTACCAGTCTCCCATAATAAACTGCAGGATTACCCCACATATCCTCTCTAATCGTCACTGCAGAATAAAGCAGAGAGGTTTTCCCTTCAAAACTCCACTGCACACAAAGTGTTGGGAAGTAAAGGAATTCAAAAAGAAGTGTTTCATTGATGTGAAATTAAAGTACTATAAAGATGCATCAGTGACAGCATCCAAGATACATATCCTACATTTCTCTTTACTTTATGTTTACTTAGTCGGTAATCGTTTTTTATTACCTTTTTTCCCGCTTTATCTCTTAAAAGTTAAAGAGGTTGTTTATGTCACTGTGCCTTTAAGATGTGTAAATAAGTTCTATTCTGACTGGCTACCTTGTATCATGCCTGATTCAAAAACAGTTATATACACACACACACACACACACACACATTATATATATATATATATGTATTATATATATATGTATATACAGTACTATACAAGTCTTAAATGTTTCTGAAAGTTATGTCTACGTAAAACCATTCATTTGTTTTGTAAGAGTCTGTTTGGATTAAAAAAAAAAACACTTACATTAGCACTAATATAAGAACAATGCAAAACAATGCATTAAATTAACTGCATTAAGCAGTTTCAAAACCTCATCTAATAGACAACAAAGACTTTTGCTCAGTACCTTATATGTATACCTAACTTTGTTTATGCAACCAAATTCATTTTTTTCTTGTCTTTTCATTTTTTTATCCTTTTATTAAGTTTATCTAGAGACACACATTGCAAATCAGCATTATTTATATTTGGCACCAGAATACTCCTAAATAGAGCACAGAATTCTGTATGCTTGTGTATCTATTCAATCCCTATATTAAAAGAATTGACTACTGTAATAGTCAATTCTTAACATCATGTTCAAAAAGAGTGCTTTCCTTTCCCCCAGATGGTTGCAATGCATTGATTGACTGAAAAAGCAGCTGCTCCAAGGCTTTGTGAGCTTGCTTTGACCAAATAGTTTGTCTCTGTAAGTGATTTCAGATGCCTCTCTGGGAAAGCTGAGCTAAAGAATGAGAACCGAGAAGGGCCCTTTAAATTTCAACTGACAGCTGCAAGCTTAAGCGGACCTGGGGTGCGTACACACACACACACGCGCGCACACACAAACACAAACACAAATACAAACACAAACATGTATCCACATATACTATACTTCCCTACGCTTGCACCCACACATAAACAAAATGAAGAATCGGAAAACATTATTTAGTTTCTTACTAAACTAAAAGCAGTAGTCAAGGTGAGTCACCACTCAAATAATAAAAAAAATATTTGCAATGTTTATTCTAAACTATGTCTGGCATCCATGATTACCCACAGAGAAGGGAGAATGGACAATGTGTGTGTCTAAAGAGAGGTGCTGTTTTGTGTGAACAGTGACGGCTCCAGCCGATGAGTCAGAGGGCTCGAACCATTCCTCCAGTTCTGTCTCAGACGTGCGGCTGCTCCTTAACATTCACCTTCCTCATCTGCATACCAGTCATATTCTCTCTGAAGCATTAATAAAGGCTTCTGTTTTATTCCTCCAAGCTGCATTTCTGCTATATGGCTCCATACTAATTTGTATACCACAACAAAGCAAATTGATTAAGAAATATATATAGACAGACAGATATATATATGTACGTGTATATATATA
>JBBJLS010000002.1:17326715-17342728 GCA_037577275.1 Bryconaethiops microstoma | reverse complement strand
ACACACACACATACACATATACCTTTATACATGCCATGCATTGTAGGCCTAAGTTTTTTTTCCCCCCATCACAAAACAAATCTGCATTGCTATTAATATTAATGACTATGCTAATGAGTTAAGCTTGATGTGGGGGGGGGGGGGCACTTATTCATATTAGATTCATTAATGTAATGAATTCATGGAATTATCAGATAGTATGTTCCAGCGTCCTTGGTAGGCAGTGAGGGTTTTAAGACTAAATATATGGGAAGATAGGAGAGCCTAAGCTTTGATAATCTGCGCTGGTGTGTAACGTCTAAAGTGCACTTCGAAAAGATTTAAGAGCGCGCGTAATGTTAAACATTAAACACAACAGGCAGAAATTGAGTTCATTTGCATCAACCTCCTCTTTTCAGATGAGCTAAACTGCTTACCATTCAAAGATATCGCTCCAACAGGCCCCAAATAGGAGGGTGAAACCAATTTAACTACTGGCCACCAAAGTCGTTAGCGGAATGATCTATGTTGAGATTCTCTGAGAGTAAGCTTCTTATCAAGACCGCTGTGAAACACACGCCATTCCGTTCCTCCCCTCAGAAATTCAGAGATATAGAAATACAATGCATCTGACATTTTAAAGCTTTGGCTTTACTTGTTAATTACAAACTCATTTCAGATTGAACTTGGGGAACTTAATAAGTGCGTATTTGGGCTGGAGAGTGTTCTTAGCTGTGATGAGGGGGAGAAAAAAGGATCTTGGTGCCTGCTTTTCACATGAGCTTGACTAAAGGTCTGGAATTCTGGGTCATTTTATTTAACTCCTAATCAGGAGCTATTCCAGGTGGGTTCCTCTTAAGGTGATTTATAGCTTTCATATTGCTGCTTAATTTCTATGCGGCGTGAATTCATGCTCTTTTCATTTACGTTAATATCACAGAACTCATGCTGCATTATCTCCCACCATTAAACAAAACGTGCAGCAAAGGCGCTTTGGTAAATTGCCTGAGAGTTAGACTGTGGAAATCACGTTTGCAGCAGGCTAAGGGCATCCTGACCAGCTTCTCTCATGCGGGACACTCATTATTTTGTGCACTATCCCACCAACAGGCAATTAACACACCATCCCAGACCATGCGTGAGTAATCAGATTGTGGGTAAAAAAAAAGAAAAAAAATCCTGAAATTTCACTACCCTTTTATTTTTAGAAAGGCTCTAGAGCTTTATAAGCACATGTGAATTTTATATAATGAATTTTATGTAATGAATACATCAGATTAAAATATCAGCACAAACAAAACTTCAGAATGACAAATTATTTATAAACCTACTTTAATCCACAGTAAATTGAGTTGTTGCTTGTCTACAAAGACAAAAATGTTCTAACACATGTCTCAGAGCAGCATATACACACTCACCTTAATTAGAGGGACCGCACATTTTACTACCTTTAGCAAATTAAGATATCTAGAAATGGATCTTCTGACTGAATCAAGCTAAGTGCTATGTTCATAAATGTCTAATTAACAGGGTTCCCTCCTGTGGTTTTTCAAGCTGCTGTCAGATGTGGTGGTCTGGCTCCGCTAGCCCCTCCCATAAAGCCCACGGCTAGTGCTTTTGGACACTATAATTTTACTGCCATGTTCTCTACTGCCCCCCACCCCCCCACCCCTTCACTAATGACTGGTGGGGCTAACCAATCAATTGTGTTGCTATTAACATTTTAATATCAGCAAACCTTACTCAGTCAAATTAAACAAAAATACCCTTTTTACTAATGGTAGGCCTGTTAAAAAGTTAAAAATCAATTGTCATCTTCACAAATAAGCTTCCCGCCTCCAACCACCACCCACCCACCCACTTTACACACACACACACACACACACACACACACACACACACACACACACACACACACACAAACCTACCTATTAAATGTTTTGTAACCCCCCTGCAGAGATTATTTAATGCAGAGACACAAAATATATACTTTTTATTTTTGCTCCTTTATTCCAAAAGTCTACAAAAGGCACACACATTTATTTAATGTCATTTCGTGTGTGTGTGTGAGTGTGTGTGTGTGTGTGTGTGTGTGTGTGCGCATGATACTGAACAGGTATGTCAATGCATTACATACAATAACGCCTCAACAATATGAAATACATATTTATGATGTTTGTTATTACATTTCAAATTAAGGACCTAATGAAAGTGAAGTTTATTTTGCAGTGATTTACTTCCTCGGGTAATGATGTGGTAATGTGTTCTGGGCAATGAGGTGCAGGTGAATAGTTGAGATGTTTAGAACGGACTTGTTTTGATTGAATAAAGAATGTGACCGTGTTAATCTGACTGTGTTCTTGCTGACTGCTGTATGTTTGTTCTTTATTAAGATGTATATTGTGGAGTTAAGCTCTCAGTAACACCCCCTCCGCCACCCACCCACCCCGTGTCTGCTCTAAACGGCTCGGATCCGCAGGCGCTGCGCGAGAGGCGCTCCTTCTTGAAGATGGATGTGCGGCCCCTCCGCGTGCTGTTTATTTAAAGCAGGGCTGCTGCTGCTGAAGGATAATTCCGGGCAGCGGTTGGTACCCGGTTGAGGGGGGAGTGGAGGACCACCACCGGGCGCGTGACACTGATGGAGCGCGCAGTCCCGCGCTGCCAGATTCATCTTTAGTGGAGAGAGGAGACACGCGCACCCGCAGCGGCTCGAGCGCGAGACTGGGTGAGCAGCGACTAACAAAATGTTTTACTCATTTTGAGCCATCGTCCCGTGTGCGGTAACCCAACCGAGGGTCCAGTCTTTAGCCTGTCCTGGTGTAGGAATTACACTAATGCACTGGAACACTCGCCCCCTAAACACACCCCACCACGTGCAGGACGAGTGCATGCACATAAACAAAAATGACTTAGGTTCAATGCTCAAGGTTCTTTTTTGTCCGTAAACAGGTGATATATGCTCATTATGACCGTGAAAACAATCTCTAATAATATTATTATTATTATTAATAATAATAATAATAATAATAATAATAATAGTAATAATAATAATACAAATAATGTTGTTGTTGTTGTTGTTGTTGTTGTTATTTAGTGTGTCCTGGTGTGGGAATTACACTAATGCACTGGAACACTGGTCCCCTAAGTACATGCACCTCAGAATGCACCTAAGCAAAAATGCTGAGGCACAATGCTCAATTAAAGTTTCTTTTGTCCATAGGTATTTTGACTCATGAGTTATATGTTCGTCATGACTGAATACAGTCTCAGAATATTGTTTTTTATTCAATTATTTACTACTAAATGTATTGAATGACACATTTTAACAAACTGCTCAACTTAATTCAAAGCTGAATTTGCCCTGATGTCAAAACAAAGATGTCAATCTACCTACAGTTGTCTTCACTGATAGCTAATATTTGTTAAGATCAACATGCCATCAGGCCAGGTACAATGCAGAAGTACTAGTTTGCACCATTCTTTATAGTCGGTATCAGATAAAAGTAGTTAACGCTGAACATTAACAGTGTAGGGCTTTTAAAAACTGAAAATGCTTGGCAAATAATCACAGCAGACACCAAACATTCAGATTCAAATTTGATGTCAGATAAAACTAACAGATTATGGGCAATTAAAGACACCATCAATTAATGTCAAAAGCCCGTTTCCCCTCTAGATCTGGACAAGAGTTGTTGTGTAAAACCACTGTATAATGTTATCACTTTTTACAGCCTTTTCCCCCCCAGGTTTTAAATGTTGACGTGCGTGATGTATCGCCTGTCTTTTTGGTTTCTGCTGCTGGGTTTTTAGTTCACAGCTATCTTAATGCTACATTATCAAAATCAGGAGCTTAATTTAATTACATGTACCATTATCAGTTAACATCCTGCAGTGCAATACAAAATGAAGGGAATAATGTGGGCCCTAACTAATAAATCCAGAAATGCTTTGCAAAGCAGACTCAGTGATCACAAACAACAACACAAAATAAATCTCAAAATAGCTGCCAGCAATGTTTGTGTATAATTGTATTAGTAGTGCACAAACATTTTTAAATATAATCCTTGTTTTGGTGTTTTAACTGCGGCGACATGTAATATGCTGACAGATGTTATTTTAGCAGCCAGTTGTCCAGTCAGTTAAATGTTAGTGTCCTACTGTCTAGTAAACTGATCAGGTCAGTCTTGTTCCACACAATCAATGGACAATGAATGCAGTAAGAGGTAAGTTGACAATATACGTGCACAATGTCTGGGGCACACTACATTACATGCTCTTATTATTCTAAATTGTATTGTATGAATGTTGTAATGGGGTTTGTAACAGACAGAGCCTTCAAACCCAGATGAGACAGTGGAGAAACAAGGCAGACGAGAGTTCCCAGGTCTAGAACATCCCTTATAGCGGACTCCTCCCTCTGTCGCTGGGCTGTTAACACCAGTCACGCTGTTTGCCTGTTGCTGTTAGGCTTTCAGCAGTGGCAGCTCTAGCCCTGGGCCAACTTGGGCATGTGAAGAAGGCCAAGCTTCGGAGTGGGGATGATGTTAGGAAGTACATATGTATGTATTTAAGCTGCCCTCTGCTGTTCACAATCTCAATGACAAGACAAAAGAGTGGGAATAAAAAACATGTTGTTTCATGTGCCTGCGTAAGGTGACTAAACCTCCTCCAGACAAATAAACCGGCTCACACAGATGAGAGAATGCTGCCATGTGGTCGGTCACAAGCTCTATAAACTAAAAAACAGCTCAGAACTTGGAATCCACTGTTATGTCTCATATTTTACACGTTTAAAGCAATGTTGAGAAAACTAAAATGAAGGCCAAAGCATCCAGAGGTATCCATGTACAGGCAGGCCTAACAGAATATGCAGTGAATTATAGTTTATTATGAATAATCTGTAAAAGCCCATTATGGTAAAATTACCGGTGCAGAATGAACCTTACAGTAAGATCTGTTTGTGTAGCCTACTCTTTAACCCAACACTGTGTTTTTGCAGTGTGCTCTGTAACACAGCACACTTCTCTCTGTAATACAGCATTCGGTCTATGCAGAATGCTCTGTAACAAAGTACTGTTTAACCAGTAGGCTCTGTCTACACCTCTTTCTCTACATGCAATTTAGTACTGTTTATGCAGTGTCTTGTATGTAATGCATTACTGTATTTGTACAGTATGCTTTGTACATAATGCAGGATGCTCTATTTTTGTAACGTGCTCTGGATACTATGTGTTTGTACTATCCTTTTACCACATCAGTGTAATGTCTCTATTCCACATGCTTGATTAAAACTTTAAATGATAATTTTCAGTATTTAGTCTTTTTTGTTTGTTTTTTTTAACACATGAAACATGCAGCTTTGAAGATATGTTTTACTGTTTTCACAGATTTATAATGCAGGGCATGCCTCCATCCACACAGATGGATCCATGAAGCCAAGATAATTCTTAAGAAATATTTGGCCAATTGATGCTCATGAATTTACAGAGCAGAGAAATGTTTCTGGTGCTATTCCACCTCCCCTGTAGCAATGTAGCGGCTGCGTTAAGCACCTTTGGTATTGTGCAATGTAGACTGTAGGATAAAAGTGCTATTACTGATAGGGCTGATTGTAAACACAGGGATCAGGATTTCTCTCTGTGTAGTGGACAGCAGCCTCAGGCCACTTTATGTCTGTAGAATATTATACCCTTACAAGCGTACATTCTGAGCTTCCCTCAAGGACACAAACACAGACATGTTTCTCTCCAGTGGACAGTGGAACTGCATCCTTATAGTTTGACTATATTATTTAATGCTTTTCTTTTCAAAACGGTCTGGCGCGTGAGATTGTGATGGGTTTAGATTAAAAGGTGCATAGGCTGGTCTTTTGTTGCCGCCTTCATCTTAGTTGGGGTTATTACCTCCTCCTTGAAGCTACAAATTTGACCCTAATAGACCTTTTTTCTGACAATTAAATTATTATTGTGCTGTTCATAAATGTGCGCATAGAATTTTAATTAGGTCTAGGTTTGCAGTTGTTCCATATGCTAACTAGGACAGCCAGCTCCCCCTCCACCCCCAGCCATTACCATATCATCTGAATTCAGTTACCTGACACAACTGGGGGGGAGATGCATGGGGATGATGTGTCAACTTCATGTATACATTGACATGAGAAATCAGCTGCACTCAAAGTCAAGTGGATCTTAATATGTCTAGAGCCTGGCTGCTTTACTTCACAAAGCTTGACTTTTTTAATATGATGGCTCCTTTAACTGGAGACCCTCTTTAAAGAGGAAATTGTGGTTTTTAACCTCAGAATATTATCTTCTCTCTTCTTCTGTTCTTTGTGCAGGCTGTGCACTAGAGTCTGGGAGGAACTTGGCATAGCCCATACAGTGCGGTTTCTGATAATCCTAACTCTTTAAGCACTGATAAGGCAAGCAATTTAATGTAATTATAAACTGGGTGGCACAAATTGTGCTACAGTATCTTTAAATGGCGTAATGTAGTGAAGTACACTGGTGATGGGAATCGCGCTCAGAGTCTGCTCACAATTACCTCCTGGATGACAATACAGCTGTAGAACTAATTTTGCTCAAAATTTGACATTATCAACATAATTGGCTCTTACTGAAAGCTTGCGTGACACATTCATCAAATCGCTGCCTGTAAATACGGCCACAGAACGCATTAAGAGGCAAGGCAAACACCACTCATCTCCGCAATAAATGCTGTTGACTAACACTATCATTACCTCCAAGCTTAATTACTTTTTGCTTTTTTGATTTAATTGCTTCAATAAAAAGATTCTGTAATGCATTTTTAATTACACTGTCTAAGTGACCTATGTAGAGAGAATTTTACAACAGTAAGCCAATAATTAGCCTGTCACACAGCAGTTAGTGGGTATTGTCTGCTTGTCCTCTTCCTGGCCTTCGTTTGGCATGACCAGCAATCGGAGCCTGTTGTATTTTAGCTACTCTGTCGTTTTTTAAAAAAAGAGTCTGACAATAAGTGCAGTATGAGAAGATATGGGCTGTCTAATTTGGGTTGGTGTCAGCTATTCAGGGCCTCCGGTGTGGGAGAGCCTCTCTAGGGATCAGTGGTGACAGCAAAGGCCCCCGAACTCCAACAGACCTTGGTTTGAACTGTATCCTCACTCATACTTTCAGAGAGCTCAAACTTTGAGGAAAAAAAATCCATGTTTTAGAACTACTCAAAAATGTGAAATATTCTCAATAATCTAATTTTGGTATCATTCCTTTTGGCGTTCCAGTTCTATGATCTTTGTTTGGCAGGAGTTTAGTCTTGGAATGAAGAAACACTTATTTTCAGAGCTGGGGAATAACAAAGTACATGAAGATGCAGAAATGGAAAGTGTATTTCACTACAGTAAATGGGAATAAATATTCATCAGATTACTGACATATTGAAGAGTTTGATGACAAGACAAGATGACAAAGAAGACAAGGACACAGCGTCGTCTCCACAACCTACATTAGGTAAATATTTCCTGCGACTGTAAACAGAGCATCAAATGACCCGGTGCTTGTGTACATTATGTAAGTTTTGTCTTGTGGGTTTCAAGAATTTTCCTTTGCCACTACCTACCTGAAGTAGGCTGTGGAGGTCAATAGGTTACAGATTACATTTTTACAGTGGTGAAACGTGACTATTACAATTAGGCCTTACGTTTATCCTGCAAATGACTGAAAAACAGATCTATGATAAGGCTAATTTCTGATGGTATCTGTATGGGACTCTAGTAGTAAGTTAGCAGTAAACTAACAGCATTGCACATTAATAGTTTTTGGCCATCTTATTTGACCTTGTATGAAGCATTTCGAGAGTGACTTCTAGAGTCTGGGCATAGGCCTGCCACTGTTTAATTCATATATATCAAACATGATTATATTAAATAAAAATGAATTACTTTTTTTTTTTTTTAGTTCCCTGAAATTGCAAGGCCCTAAGGGTTCCCCTCTACCTTTTCAACACATATTTCAGACTAGAATACATTACAAGTCAGTCTCTCTGTTAAGTTTGTGCTCATATTTGAAATGAATCATTATGTTATTATTAATTCACATTCAGCGGAGTTTAACTGAGTACCGTGATCAAATAATGGTTGAATAAAATAAAATATTCACCATGAACTGGTATTTTGAACACTGGCAATGCGATTTCAGCATGATTTGCAGCTATTGCATACTTGTTGGCTGGGCACAGCTTTTCCAAATGAAGAACAGTGTATGAGAATATAAGTACCAAAAAACAGGTATTAAGCAACTGTGGTGCACAACATAGAGTCAACCTAAAAAAAATCAAAGCAAATTAAAAAAATCATGATAGTAAACAGATAGTAAAGACACACAACACATAGCTTTCTAGCTTTGCCCCCCCCAGTGAGTTGTATGTGCTTCAAAGACAGTCGCACCTCACCATTCTTCATTTTCAAGCTGCTTCGAACTACTCCAAATTAACATGCATCACTGATCAAACACACACACACACACACGTACACCCACTCACACACATTGATGTGGCCACAGCAAGCTGACCCTCATAGCCCCATATCCCTGAGTATGATTGGTGATATAATAAATAAATCACTAAGGGGGGGGGTTGCAGTGCTGAGAAACAATGGGTTGTGCTCCTGCTGATGTACTGACTATTCATGAAATAGTCTCAGATCAGTGCACACAATCTCTACTGAGCAAAGCTGCAATAGAGCACCATGTCAGCACAGAAGCCAGCTTCTGTTTGTTTGTGTGTGTGTGGAGTGAGTATGAATGCAGTGATATTTGTGATATTTCTCAAAGCTCCACTTCACCAGTAGTCTCCTGGTTGAGGGTGAAGTCCCAAGTTGGGAAGGGAGCCTCTTGGATGCTTTACAGTTTTAAAATGAGTGGCCATATCAACCCTCATCTTGCCCTACACCTAACACAACACACACTACCTATATCAGAAATGTTCTCTCTGTCTCACAGATACACATACAAACTCACAGACACATAATGCATATCCTTTAACTGCAGGCCTACCATTCAGGGAATATTGCTGATTTAGTTACTCTTATGAGTCTGAGATATATATGAAACTAATATCTAATATGAGAATGAGGAAAATAAGGGCCATTTATAGACCGTTCAGTTTAAAGTAGAATTTTACAGTTTTTGCAAAATTCTGTATTATTTAGAATCTGCATGATTAAATAGCTGAGATGTTAAAGTTACTGACAGTGGCGTAATGTGAAACAGTGAAATGTTCCATTGCAGAATGTTCACAGTAATGGTGACAGGAACCAGACTTTTAATGCCTTTAAAAACTACCACTACAACATGAAATCATTACATTTGAGATAAGGTTTTGAGATAAGGTTTTGGACTTAATTATAATTTTAAAAGACAACAAGGTATATTCAGGGTGAGATACCTTCAAACTAAACAGAACCTAAAGAAAACTTCAGATTTGCCCACTATTTTTTACATAATCAGTGTAAGCAAAAACAAATAAATCTAAAAAATACAATATAAGTACATCAAATGTAAACACTATAAGAACTTGTGTGTCCAAATGCCTTATTTGTTCAATTACATGCTGGTAGAGGGTTTCATTGGGTTTTCATTACTGTGTTCCATTAATTTGAAACAACATATTGCAAGTTTTATAGAAAAACTGAAAAAAAAAGAGGAAAAGAAAAGAAAGTGAGGTATGGAAATGTTCTCCTATGGGCCGTACACTGAGCAGAAGCCGCAGTAGCATGGAGAAGGTCTGACCTTGTTATTCTGAGATGGCACTGGCACGCTGCCATATTGATTGCAGTATTTCTGGGCTCTTCTCCACTATCTCCAGGTGGACTTATGGGCTCTAGTCCCTAAGAACCTCAAACCAAACGGTCTCTCTCTTAAAGGGGGGTGGGATAGGAGCAGAGGAAAGAGAGAGAGGGAGAAAGAGCAAGAGAGAAAGAGAAGAAAGATGAGAGGAAGAGCAGGCCTGCTGAGGGACTGGGATAGCAGGAGGAGGACTGTGTGGGGTGTGGGGGGGGATCCGCGTTTCATGCTGCGATGCTCAAGAGCTGCCGAGAGCATGGACAATTAGAGGAGTCCCCAGTGCCTCTTTGCTCTCTGGCTGCTTGGTGGGTTGCTCCATGGGCTGCTGGCAGAGGTAGAAGGCACCGGCCAGGCCCGAGGCAGCAAGCTGGGGGAAGTCTACTCTCCATAATTCTCCCCTCAATACCCCCATGAGGCTCTGAGGCCCTCCCAGCCCTTAGGCCCTCTGAGAGAGAGAGAGAGAAAGCGAGAGAGAGAGAGAGAGAGAGAGAGAGAGAGAGAGAGTTTGTGTGTGTCTTGGGGGGTTGGGCGTAGAATGGGGAAGGGGGTGGTACTGGAGCTCATCTGGACGAAGACTCGATATCTCTTTCTTTCAATCTGCAGATATTGACACTGATCGACATAGACTGTTGTCCATATCTTCTTACATAGAGGTGGTAGCTTTTGGTCTACCTCAGTCTACATATCCTTCATTGAAAACTACACAGTTACACTATTTATGCAGTACATGTGCACTGTGCTTAAAGTGCAGAATAAGGCAAAAGACCAAGAAAGAATTCAAACTAAACTGTACATGTGAAGAGTAAAATATACATACAGTGCCCTCTAGAATGACTGTTTTGCCCCGCCTGCTTTTGTTTTCCCTAGTGCCATAAGGGTATTTGTTTTCGTTTTCAGCTCCGCATTTGTCCTGCCCTGTGTTCAGTGTTCTCACCTGTGTCTTTATTACCCTTCCCTACACATGTGTTGCCCATTCAGATCCCTTTTTAAATAGCCGCTAGTCTCTGTTCCCTCTGTTGGACTACCTTGATGCTACTCAGCCTGTTTAGATGTAGACTGTAGAATGTTCCCAGTCCTGAGTCTATGTTTCATGAATAAAGTAATCGCTTGCAAGTGTGTTCACTCCTAGTCCTCCCTGCAACACGTTACACCTGTGAAAATGATTGAGAAGGCTTATGAAATTCTCTTTATCAGTTATTATCTTAATATTATACTGAACATTTTAATTACTTCAAATAAAAGGGTGAACCCTTCATTTGAAGTAAGCTTAGTCATAAAAAAGTGAAAAATACAGTTTTCACTGTATTGCAATGGAAGGAGAAGATTCAGGAGGTTTACTATATAGAAAATATATCAGCAAGGTTACAAATGAAAAAAGACACATTCTTGATAAAGTGGTCCCCAGTTACCTCCCACTTTCTAATTTAATAATAGGAAACACTGGAATTTTGAGTTATTTAAATAGCTGTTTACTTTTATGCGAGTGTTGTTTTCTTTTTTTTCTTTCTCTTTTTTTTCTTCTTTTTCCTAGTTCTCTTGATGTATATATTTTTTAAATCAGAAATGGACCTGCAGAGGATGGCAAAACTTTTGACCCTACCTTAAGACATTTAATGACCCCTGCACTGTATCTTTGAATTGCACTGTATGACTGCACTTGCTTAACCGAAAAAGAAGTAAAAAAAGAAAAAAAAAGGTTCTGACCAAGATAAACCCAAGCACAGAGTAAAACAGGCAGCAATGTTTATTCAGTAGAATATAAAAACAGATACTGGCACAGTTCCAAAACCAAAGTGCAGTCCAACAGGTAAACAAATTTGAATGGTTATACTAAAGAGCCGAGTGTAGAATCCAAATAGTCAAGAGTTCAGAAAGGCAAACCAAATCAGTGAACAAAACAAAGAACCAGACAAATCAAATAACAGGATACAACAAATGCTCTGTAGGCAGGGATAGTCCACTGGCAATACTTTGCAAATCTGAATATAGAGGTCTGAGGTATTTATGTCCATTAATTAGAGTCATGTGATTAGAATTCAGGTGAATAAGATGTAGACATTAGGAATCGTTGTGGGAAAGGGGGGCACAGTCTGGGGTTAGTGTCCTGAATTGGTCTGACAAAATCACATGTGTCGCAATAATGGGCACCCTAAAAAATGTTAATTAAAGAAATTTAAGCGAAGTATGATCCCATGCATCTTAAACTACTTTTAAGTTGGCCTAAAAAATTTGGCCAAATCCCATAGTTATCCATCACCATGGGAAAGATGCAAAAGCATTCCATTACAATAAGCCAATGGATTGAAAAATTAGCTGGTCAACTTAAAGAATCAGAATCAGAAAACTTTATTTATCCCAGAGGAAACTGTTTATGTGGTGACTGCCACATCACACAGACACAGAGAGACACAAGACACCAGAGTAGTGTAAAGTCGATAAAATTCCTTTATCGACAGTTGGCAACAGAGGCAATCAGTAGGAAGCTAAAGAAATTCAAGACTACCCTAAACCAGCCTGGAAAAGGATGCAGGGTTATACTGCCAGCAGCCACAGCGAGGAGCATAGTCAGAAACGTACAAAAATCTCAGAATTTCACAGTTTCAGAGTTACAAAGTTTGGTAGCACCCTGGGGTCACTATGCCAACAAACTGGAAGGTATGCAAGAAAGAAGTCTTTCTTTTCTTTTTGCCACAAACAAGTTTTTCAAGTTTTTCAAACACCACTAGAACTTTAACTGCGACAGGGTGGCGAGGTCAGCCCAAACAAAATGCAGCTCTTTCACTCCAGACATTTAAGGTGGGTTAGGTGTAATAATAAAAATGGCTACAGAGGAAAATACCAAGTGTTAAATATGGTGGAGGACCTGTGATGATGATGGGTTTCTCCAAAGGGTTTCTTCTTCAAAGGACCTGGCTGTACTGTGTATTATGAACCCCAGGAATTCTGAATTCTGGCTGCCTCACCAAGAAGCTAAAACTTAGTTGTGGTTGGATCTTCCAGCAGAACAAATAAAAACCCTAACCCTAACCCTAACTAATCAAAACCCATTCAACAATGTTAAGTGAACACAAAATCTGTCACACGCACCAGCCACGCCAGGTCAATCAGGCATCGGAAATGACTCACGTCTCTGGGTACATAAACAGGAAAGTGGTAGGTATCTGCACTCTTCGTGAGTTCTTCGTGAGTACCTCGGTTCTCCGGTACCTATTATATACCTTACTGTGTGCGTGTGAGAACATGGGTTCCTGGTGGGAACTTTATGTCCTTAACTGGAGCGTTCTCAGAGCAAAACGCGTGGTCTACCAGCTCTTTCATTTGTATCTGCGACTCTTCCACTACGCAACACTGGGCGAACTTTCAGTTCAATTCTGCTCCTAGTTTGTGACAGAACGACTGAGTCCACTGTGAGCCCAGCGAACTTTGCCGGTCTCATGGACACGATGAACTGGGAGACGGTCGAGATTGTTAACCTTCAGCAGGAGGTAGCGTGTCGGCGCACACAGCTCACTACCCGGCAGAAGGCGCATCAAGACCTGGCTGCCGCATAGCCGTCATCCCGAGACACAGACCAACCCCCCCCCGACCACCTCCTGTTCTCCCAGAAAAGTCATTACCAGAGAAGTGGAATGGGATGGATGGGAAGTGTGCTGTGTTTTTAACCAACCTGTCTCTCATCTTTGAGTTTCAGTCTACCCGCTATCCCTCAGATTGGAGCTGCATCGCACTACTCACCTCCCTTCTCACTGAGCAGGCAGCCGAGTGGGGTACGGCAGTCCTGACATCCAACTGCAATTCCGCTTTCTCCTATCCGGAGTTCACTTGTCAGCTCAGGGCCGGCTTCCAACACCCTGAGAGCAACGTGGAGGTTGATTCACGAGTTCGGCTCGCTAGCAGTGCAAACCGCGTGGTCTGACACCTCAGTTCCGGGGAGTCCGAGGCCCCCAACGTCGACCTGGAGAACATTCACGTCCCTTACCGTGACCTGGCAGGGCCTTCAGCAAACAGCGAGCCGTCCAGCTGCCTCCTTATCACCCTTACAACCTGGGCATCGACCTCCAGCCCAGCGCAGCACCACCCCGCAGCTGTCTGTTCTCGCCCTCCGTGCCGCCTACTATGAGGGATTGGCTCCTCGCTCGAAAGATATGCTGGCTGAGCGGGAGATACCGGAGACGCTGGAAGGAATGGGTCTCCGGGTGGATCTTCGAATCTGCTCCCACCTGAAGCCTACCACTTGCGCTCTTCCGGCCGCGACTCCTTGGACCAAAACTGGTCCCGAAGCCACCATGTCAGCCACCAGACCTCCACTCCACCGGAGCCGGGGAACCCATGCAACTTGGTCACACCTCCCTGTCTGCAGTGGAGAAGGAGCAACGCTATCGCAAGGGCCTCTGTGCCTATTTTGCCTCACCTGACCACCATCGGGAAATGGTCAGACGGGGGCGGGGGAGGCTAGTAACTTCATTGATCAGGCATATGGTGCCCAGCTGGGGGTGGAACTCGAGGTGTTATCTTGGCCCGTTTCCATCATTGCCATTGACGGTCGTCCCTTATCCACTAGGCCTATCACTTACCAGACCAGACCCATCTCAATCACCATTGGGGAGCACACTGAAGAGCTCCCCTTAATGTTAACCCGGGTAACGTCACCCCCTATCATCCTGGGTCACCTGTGGCTCATCAAGTACGACCCCCTCATCTTTGGACCAAGAACAAAATCTTGGTATGGGGCCCAACGTGTCAGGAGCTCTGCCTCCAGGTGAGGGCTGAGACATGTTTGGGGGAGTTCGAGGCCCCCAATGTCGACCTGGAGAACATTCCCGTCCCGTACCGTGACCTGGCAGGGAACTTCAGCAAACAGCGAGCCACCCAGCTGCCTCCTCATCACCCTTACAATCTGGGCATCGACCTCCAGCCTGGCGCAGTACCACCCTGCAGCCGTCTGTTCTCTCTTTCTGCAGGGGAGCAGAAGGCCATGGATGAGTACATCACCGAAGGGCTCCATCAGGGCACCATCAGACTGTCGACCTCCCCCGTGGCTGCAGGGCTCTTCTTTGTCAAGAAAAAAGACGGGGGTCTCCGTCCTTGCATCAACTATCGGGGGCTCAACCAGATCACCATCAAGAACCATCATCCACACCCGCTCACCAACACTGCCCTGGACCCTCTCTCTGGTGCACGCTTCTTCACCATGCTGGACCTCCAAAGTGCCTACAACCTGGTCTGCATCAGAGAGGGCGATGAGTGGAAGAGGGCATTCATAAACCACACCGGCCACTACGAGACCCTGGTTATGCCGTTCAGATTGTGCAACAGTCCGGTGGTCTTCCAACACCTCATAAACGACATGCTTCGCGACATGCTGGGTAGATGATGCTTCATCTACCTTGATGACATCCTCATCTACTCCAGTGATGAAACCAGCCCAGCCACAACCTGTTCTGTCATCTCACCGCATCCTGGCTCCTCTCTTTGGTGGGGGTTGGAAGACAGAGTCTGCCATGGGCACACCTAGGAGCCTCCTCCGGCCGGCACCTCTTGTAACCTGGATGTCTCTTTGTAACCACTGGACTGTGCCAAGACACCCTCTACTATCGTCGGCCACCCGGGCACCTCCAGGACCCTCACCCTCCTCCAGCGGGCCTTCTGGTGGCCCAGAATGGCCTCTGACACCAAGGAATTCGTCCAGGCGTGTGCCAGGGCCAAATCCTCCAACCAACCATCACCTGGTGAGCTCCAACCTCTCCCTGTTCCTCGCCACCCCTGGCCGCACATCGTGCTGGATTTCGTCACCGGCCTGCGGACTCCAGCGGTAAGAACACCATCCTCACCACTGTTGACCGCTTCTCCAAGGCCGTGCACCTGGTGGCTCTTGCCGGACTCCCCACAGCCAAATCCACCGCCGAACTGGTCCTTGTGCATGTAGTCCATTTGCATGGGTTCCCCAAGGACATCGTCTCGGACAGAGAGCCCAATTCATGGCCAAGTTCTGGAAGGCCTTCTGCCGTCTGAACAATGTCACCAGCCTCTCCTCAGGATATCACCCCCAGACTAATTGTCATACAGCGTGGACCAACCAACAACTGGAGCACTTCCTTTGATGTTTCGTGGCAGATCGTCAGTGCTCCTAGGCCTGCTACCTCAGCCAGAGCACCGTTCCCACATGCTTCAAGACCACAACCATTGTCCCCCTCCCCAAGAAAAGCCCAGCCATCT
>JBBJLS010000002.1:17312954-17325027 GCA_037577275.1 Bryconaethiops microstoma | reverse complement strand
CACACACACAATATACTCTATATAGAACCACCATGTTGTACAACACAGGCTAAATTGCCCCAACTGAATATGACAACAGCCAAAACCATTGCCCTAATTAGGGGGCTACATGCCTAAGAATGTGCAGTGAAACTTAGTGCAAATGGGGAAAGGTGCTTTCATCCCGGTGCGACCAGCCGTCTCAGTCCCTTAATGTATTACCACCAGCAGCTGCAATCACCAGAGCCAAATCTAAATGCTGATGATTCAGGAGAGAGCGGGTGCGGGCCGCTGCACAGCCACACGAGAGGTGATTTAAAACATTGGCTCTAATGAGGCTGACCGCTGGCCGTCTGATCTGAATGTGATGGTGGAAATTAGATGAAGGCAGGGGTCAGGGAACAGTGGCGGAGAGGGCAGCACACAAACGAAACACACAGGACAAGTCTACTGTCAGCTGCTCTGTTTACCTCCGATCAAGTAAATAGCAGCTAGTGGCTTTCCATCTCTGTACAGATGAGGTAATCAATGTGTTTGTTGGCGGGTGTGAGCGAGAGTGTGCACTGTTTGTTTGAGAGAGTGTGTGCGTGTGTTGAGAGAGAGACAAGGGGGAAAAAAACATAGTAATATTGAGGCTGTGCGAGTGTTGTGTGAGACAGAGAGAGAGAGAGAGAAGGGAAGGAAAAACATGGTCATAAGTTTAGGTTACGTGTGTGTGCGTGTTTTCACCGGCTGAGAGTTTGCTGATTGTGGGGCCACAGCAGGGAGAGAATAGATTGCCTCAATTCACTTTTCTGGGCTCTCTCTCCCTCCTGCTTATGAACCCTGTGTGCAGGCAGCACATTTCACACGGTCTACCCAGCAGCATGAACACCTCAGAAATGCACAATTAGAACACACCTGCCAGGCCTGATCCAGAGAAAATAAACCCCTTTGGTTGGCAAAAAAGGGAAAATATGAAAATGTCTATGGCTAACACAGAAACAAATCCAATATGATGGTCAAAAATGAGTGGGATAGCTACATTTATTTTTATACCATTTGTCAAGCAACGATTTCATCAATATCTGAAGATATCAAAATCCAAAAACTTCAGCCCAAATCCATAAGGAACGTTTCAACCATATCATATCCAGCCCAAGCAGAGTGGGGAGAGCCAGCGGTCTCACCTAGAGCTGTAGACGTGCGGCAGCTAGCTGATCACTGCCACAGTGATTGACAGCTACTGACCACCACTCAACTGGCCCTGGCTTCTTCACTCTGCTGAGCACAGCAGGTGCTGCGGAGGCTCGGGGAGATTCACAATCAACTGGACATTACAGGGATAAACAACGTTCACATCTGAGAAGGCTGGATGTGAGGCACGTACTGCACACTTCCATCACACTGTGCTGCAGGGTTCACTGACTCCACTGTTTCAGAAATTGCAGGATGGATTCAAACTGAGGTGTGGACCTTATTGTTCTGTTTGGTAAAGGTGCAGTCAAGAAAATATTAGTCACAGTACAGTGGGTTGGGTTTTGATAAAGCCTTTAGCATCTGTACAAAATGAGGGCTTTTACTCCAAAGCCCCTTAATGAAGCGTAGTACTTTGTGCAGGGGCAGGGAAATGACTTGGATCATTGTGGATTATTTTTGCATCATACAATGGCTTAACTTATTCATGGTACTGTATTTGGTTTGCATTTGTGTTGCCTTTCTGTTAAAATGCAGCCATGCAGGATGGATTGGCCACTGGACCTGGGATAGAGTTCAGGGAGTTTTAGGAGTCAAATAAAGAAGGCCCATCAAAATTATTTTCCTTAGCTTTGCATTTCTTTTTTTTTTTGCAGCATGATGTGCTATACAACTTCATCAGCGTTCGTCCTTGAACATGTCATTAGCAACCTAAAATAGCATCTGCATCTTAAAAATAATCACCAAATAAATAAATAAGTAAAACATGTATAATGCAGGTTACATAAGTGTCATCTTTATCTGGTAAACATTCCCACGAGCACTGGAAAGAAAAACTCAAGTCCATTTACATCCATAATTTCACCATCCATTAAAGAGACGAATGCTTTGATACTATTGCAGTGTTTATCGGTCGTCTCATGGGATTCATTAGGCCCAACACTCCCTTCAAAACATAATCTATTGCTTAATTAAACTCCCCAAATATGAAATTTGAACCCATGTATAAGGAGAGAAGATATTGCTTTGTTGTTCCCTCATTTGCACAATATTTTAATGAATGCCTAGCAGAGATATATTACCATCAGCATGTAAATAAAGCTTTTCCTTAGCCACTTAAGAGCTTTGATTTGACTGTCGCGGATCGCAAGTCATCTTTTTCATGCTTGAGGAATCTCTAAAGAATAAGAATTCAAGTTCATTGACTGCAGAGGGACATTTCACAGCTTGTGACTCCGGCGCACATCGTTGCAATGTGTGAAATTTTAATCAGAAATGTTGTGAAGAAACAAAGATCATCTGACGACCATAATTAATGACTTCTGTCATAGAGATTAGGATGGCAAATATGAATGTGCAAGTGTTTTAAAGAGCAAGAGAAAATGCATTAACTAAATTGCATACCATGAAGTACCAGCGAATTAGGGACATCATGGTTGAGTGTCAGTAAATGTATGCGCTGAAATCCTTTGTTGTATGGGATGCCATTCGTTTTCATTTAATTGAACAACAGTTTCTTAGGCACACTGCACGTCTTGTTCACCATGCATTAATTTCATGCATGGCTTATTGACACATGACATCTTCCAAATGAACAGAAACATGTTGCTGAACCAATGAGCGAGTCTGAACTCCAGTCTACCTGCTGCAGTTACCGCAGCGTTTACCCCTCATGCACTGCCTACTATTAGAAAAACAGATAACACTGTTAGTTTAAATACATTTATAGTATATGCACAACAATACATCTGTTATAATGAAAAGGCTTCTTGGTAACAATGACAGACCCAAGCTGCTGTTGTTTATGGGAGGCGAGCCGCAGTGTTTCCACTGCTATTTATTTACAGTGCTCACTAGCTCATTAAAATGCAAATTGTGCATATGCTTTCATTTTCTAGCACAGTAATCTAGTACTATTTATCCAATCACCAAACTTTACTGGCCACAACGGGAGAGAGAGAGAGAGAGAGAGAGAGAGAGAGAGAGAGAGAGAAAGAGAGAAAGAGCGCTCAGAAGCATGCACACACTTTGAAGTGGCCACTAATCATAGATTGCAAACTCAAGTGTAGTCAGAAAGTGTTTGTGTCTGGCCCCCATTACAGAGTGCTGCTGGCCTCTCAGAGCCCTGAGTTGTGCTTCAGTTCCCGTTGTGACCCCAGGGCTAATACGTGCAATCAATATTTTAAGTGCTGTGTGATTCATTTGTATCCCATTCTCTGTCACAGATGTAATGTGTGATTAAATTGACGGTCAGAGAGTAATCTTTTTCTGTTAAAGTTGTAGCCTCTAATGGATGATGGCTGATTGTTAATCAACTAATATCTTAGTGCATGCATCAATGTGCGTAGCATTATGTTTTTAAATTCCCTTGATTAGACAGAGAACACATCGCATGAATTCAGGTCACCACTTTACTGAAGCAGTGATCACGACACTCTTCAGACAATTTATTGCTTTTTTACAAAAGTTTCGTTTTCTTTCTTTTTAAAATTTAGGTTATTGATCTGCAACTGGAATCCTGCAGCAAAGTCCACTGCAAAATACATTCACTTAAGAAAGTACATTCATTTAAGACAGGCAACATTATGTGTTGGGGGTGGAGGTTTAAGAGATGACTAATTTTGAGAAAAGAATGATAAATTATTAGATCGTCAGTCATGAACAGGCTTAGGTATTCTCCAATATTCCGAATCTTCACTCTTCTGCATGGGTTTCGCTTGTGTAACTTTTGTCGATACCGGAAACAGTGTAACACTGCCTGTAAATTGAAATATGTTTCACAATAAATACACACAATGTTGGCATCTGTTCCAATCTAAGAGTTACACTGGCCTTTTTCAGATCCAGAGACAAGGGAATTACATGATTTTTACACCTTCAGTTTCATTGTTAAATAATGTTAATCTTCAACATTATTAGTGAGCAGTTGCTGTGGTCATCATGTTCCTTTTCTTTATTTTTAGGAATTGTAGTATCTATATACTGTTGTAAATGACTTTCAGTTTTGAGTGTCTCCTAAATTATGTCACATACATACATAAAGTAATGTACAGCATATATTTGACATCATATGTATTGACATTTTTTATGAAATTACCCACAAACACACTGGATATGCCCCTGGACACAGGTAGAGATAGGCCAAAAAAACCATTTTAACTCACTTAAATACACATGTAAGTGGAAAATTAGTGAAGGACTGTTCCTGGTAAGTATTGGCTACCATGTAAATATTAATATCACTGTCAGATTTCTTACTTTTTCACATCACTTGATAATGTCAGCAGAAAAAAATACGACATATTGGGTTACATTAAAAGTGAAGCACATTTTTAGAACAGACATTAAGATTTTTGTTCTGACATTTCAGTCCAATTTGTCAGCTTGCTCTCACTTTAATTAAAACCTGCAGTACAGTCTCTCTGTGAAACAATGAGTATGTACTTAAAAACAAACAAACACTGAATTTAGTCAAGTAGTTTGACACAACTTTGATTTGGTATTAGTAAATTATGGTTACATGAATGGGTCATTTTTATGTATTACTCCATTATTCAACTTAATATGATTATGTTCACTAAGTTAAAGTTAAAGAAGCAACAGGAGGTGTGGGTTGAAGATCCACATAAGCCATGACAGAAACAAGCTGAGCAAGGAAGGAACAAGGTAACTTACTCTGACAGCCTGCAACAATGAGGCTATGTGATTTAGCAATGAGGCTAGACAGATGCAAACTTAAAGACATGTAGGCCAGGGGGAAACAACACAAAGGTGGGTAGAACAGATAAAAAATATGCAAATACATGACGCCAGGAGCTATAAAAGTAACATGACTGACTAAGTTTCATTTAGTTACAAATGTAAATAACAGCAAGAGAGAAAGAGGTCTGGTAGGATAGGTTGATTTTACTGCAAACCAATAGGTATGTGACACCTTTGGGAATTCCTAACCCTAGGTTAGTAATGCAGCTCAGCACACACAGTAATTGATTGATTGATTCTGAGGCCGAGAGATACCCCAGTTGAGTGTCAGATCCCAGTTAGTCACTAATAGAAAGAATACCTTAAAATCCTTCACACGCCCAGGTGTTTCTGCAGCTGAGTGCCAGCCTGAATCTGGCTTGGTGCAGACACAGAAGAGACAAAGCCAACTCTCTGGTCTTTGGCATGTCTGTCAAGAGCTCAGGCAGCTTGGCACAGGCTGTACTCTGGGAGAGAGGATGACTCTGAGGCATCATCCTGCCTGTCCCATTCACTCCTGTCACCACAGTGTTGGCAGAGTGTTGAGCCAACAGTGCACCAGCGCTGCCTCTGGCACCACGCCAAGCTGTTACCAGCACCGTGCTCCCTCTTCTGTCTCCAGCGTTTGTTTCACAAGCTTTCTAATCAATTGGAGAGCAGACCCTTTAGAATAGAGTTTGGCATGAGGCTGCATTCACCCATTGTGTCGCCTGTTCAATACATGGAGAATAGCACGCGTCTGTCAGCACATGCTCCAATTTCCCCTGCGCTGAGCGTGGAGGAAATTAAACACATTGTACATTATTGTACACCAGCGCATGGAGGGCAGCATGTGGTTTTTGTTTGTAATGTACAGTACTCTGTGTGGGTGTGTGTGTGTGTGTGTGTGTGCGTGTGTGTGCGTGCACATGCAGCCTATTTGTCTGTGTCCATTTTTGCTAACACACTGCCAGGTGTGTGCCCCATTGTGTTTGGCTGACAAGTGGTGTTAATGAAATCACAGGCACAGGTCCGGCACATACAGAAGCCCATGCCAGAGGAATGCTCATGCCATGAAGTGCAGTGGCAGCGCGGCAATCCGCGAGTGACACTCGCTCTAATTTACCGCGCACAGTTGCAGAGAGCAGCACTGCCATTGGTCCCCCTGATTACCGATTCTTTTCTCAAAGGCTGAGGCACATCGCACTGCTGATAAAAGAGCGCGCAGGAGCGAGAAGACTGATCGGCCATCACGCGCACAACAACAGCACCAGTGGCCCTGCCATGTCTGTATGCCTCCTCAGACAAATTAAGGCCAACTCGTCTCTCAGCGCCTCCGCCTCCTAAAGATTCATCATTGCCTGCATTAGGGAGGGATGAAGCCATGTAGAAATGCCTAAATACACACACACACACACATTAGTGCCATGCTAAGCTGATAGAGAGAGACACCCATTCAGTCCAATGAGAGTACCAGTGATGGTATCGATCAGAGTTACATAAATCTTGTTTTCTGTCAACGGAAGTGAATCAGCTCTGACCTCCAGGGTTAACAAACATTGTCAGGGCTCTGGGGCCGTATGTAGGCCCACACCGGCTCATGCATGGTAATGGCCATGCCCTGTCCCATCACCTCACTGCCTCCATGCTTCGGTTAATTGCTGACAATCCACACACACATACACACACACACACGCACACACAGTAACAGGCCCAGCCCCTACAAGCCGGCTGTTGTGCCCTTAACGAGGAGTCTGGGCTTCTGTGGCCAAAAACAATCAGCAGTGGATGGGAATCTACCAGCGGGAGGCACCAGAACCCAGAAACTGCTTTAATTGGCATGGGAGTTCTCTGCCTGGATAGCACCACACAGCATTAAGTTGATTGAGGTTGGATCTGTAAGCCCTGACAATATCTCAACAAAACTATTTTTACTGGCCACTTGAAAGCTGTGACTATTATCCTATTAGACATCTGTGATAAGCAGTTCTTCTGTTGGAATAAAGCTTCCACCAGCACAAATTAAAGGCCAGTGTGCGCGCGCACTCTCTCTCTCTCTTTCTCTCTCTCTTTCTCTCTCTCTGTATCTCTCTCTCTCTCTCTCTCTCTCTCTGACACACTCACACACAAACACTACAAAACAAAACCAGTGCAAGAAAAACTATAGCACCAACATCTCATTATTAATGCATAATGACAAACGACACATTTAATTAAAGCAAAGCTAAGGCTCCTCTGTCCATGGAAAAGGATTCAAACAGGTGAAATTAAGTTGTTTAATCTTCTGGCTGTATATGAAACCCATTTGTTTGAGACTTTTCATAACCAGAAAACACAGCAGATCTAGGATCATCATCATTACTCCATCTTTATAGATTCCAGTCCTCGGAGAGAAGACAAGCCTTGAGAGAAAGCTCTTTCATTGCCGAACTAATTTTCCACATGCAGAATGTTTCACGTTTTCTTCTGGACTTTCTCTTGTTTGTGCACTGATGTCTTCGCACTGTTTGTGATGTGTAAATATATGAGAAGCTGTAGGATGATGACTGATTCAAGATTAGTGGAAAAAACATCAATACCTTTGAATGTGTAGATGACACTACACTCATATTGGAAAATCAGAAAGACCTATAGATATTTACAAGGAAAAGTAAAGAAGTAGAAGTGGTGGACAGCTTGTATCCACTTGAATCAGCTATTAACAATAAAGGATCCAGGAGTCAAAAGTGTGACACAGACTGGCACTTAGTACAACAAGGATGGAGCTTGAAAAGACTTTCAAGCATGTTTCTACAAAAAAAGATCAGCTCAAAATACATTGTCAATCCTATGGTCTTTTCTGTAAAAGCCGGACAAAAAACAGTCAGGAAAACTATTGATGTGTTTGAACTTTGGTATTGGCAGAGAGTTTTGAGAGACAGCAAAGAAAACAAGCAAAAGGATCCTTGATCAAATTGAACACTTCATCTCTAACTCAAATCCCAAACTGAAATGATCTTACTGTGGACATGTTATGAGATGAAGTGACTTGACTACACTGATAATGATAATAGTAATAATAATCCTGGGTATTTATTATCTAATGTTCTTCAGCTACTGTTGCACCCATATTTCTCTTGGGGGTCTTTAAAGTATACTATATACTATATGTGACCTTCCGATTGCAGATCCCTAACCCCAAGGTCACCAGTGGCCCAAAAGTATACAGAAAGCCCTTTAAATTAGTAAATTTGGTTGTTTTAAAGTGCACACATTGCTGACAGACTGACTGAGCACACAGCTGCATAAAACAGCACTGCCAATAGAATGGGACAATCTGAAGCTGCCAAACGTGTGCCGAAGGTTGCCATGCCCAGTGCCAACCAACAATTAGAAACACATAAAGCCCCCCAGTACTGCGCTGTGGAGCAAAGGAACTGTTTTCTCTGGAGGGATGGTGCTTCATCCAATAATTTTGGAATGAGCTGGAGTGACATTTGACATCATCCAACATCAGGTCCTGATCTCACTAAGGTTCTGTTTATACTTGTTATTTACATCCGTCTCAAGTGATCTGATCACAAGTGGACAGCTGGATGTGATTCAGATTTTGTGACTAGAGAAAGGATCCTGAGCAAATTTACCAAGTCAGTCTCTCCCTGCATTTGTCATAAAAATGTCCTGTGAGTCCTTGTTTAGACCATATGGATTGCTAAAGCAACTTATAAAATGGCAAAGGATGCAAAGAAAGAAGTTATGCAGCTGCTCCTTCTCCACTGTAATGACACAATGTGCACATAAGAGTTCTGTTCAATATTATTGCCACTGTTGCTTTTTGGCACAATGTATACAATATCTTCTGAAAAACACAGTTTATACACAGGACATTTGTGGGAATAAAACTGAAAAGTTGTCATGGCACAGTTATTGTCACTCTTTTCAACAATTCAGATCAGTATAATAAGAGGAACTAGACGCTCATTTGTTGTGAAATTAGACTCACTTGCACTAAACTGCCAGTGCTCACATAACATAAAGAACTAATTATTAATGAAGGATGGCTTTAATTCTTAAAAGAAGTCACTCCCATTCCAAGCTCATTCCTGCAATGGTGAAGACAGAACAGTTGTCAGAGAAGATCAGGAAAATTCAAAAAGCCACGAGTTCCCCTAAAAGTATTGCACCCCTGCCTCACAAAATTAGTTGAAATCCTCCAAGGAAGATGATCCCACAACTAAAATATAAACTACCAGAAGGAACTACAGTACTTCTAGGAAAATGTTCTGTTGATCGATGGAATAAGAATTCTTTGACAAAAGTAAAGTCAAGTAAACACAGCACACAGTGTGAACAATGTGAAATTCTTTCAGCATTTAACCCATTCACCAAGTGAAGCAGTGGGTTGCCAGCAACACAGCACCTTGGGAGCAGTGTGTGAGGATGGTCCCTTGCTCAAGGGTACCTCAGTGGTGCAACTAGGAGTCCTGGGATTCAAACCCACGACTTTTAGATCACAACTCCCTAACCACTAAGCCACCAACTGCCCACATTATGTGATTTGTTTACAATTTGCTTTGAGCACAGTGCAACCAAATATCAGTAAACAATTACATTCGAGTAAAATGGACATCTTGTTGTATCACGTTAAATCTTATTAAATACTTCAGAAGATATTACACATGATATACCTAAAAGCATGCCAGTAATGTTTACTTGCACTGCACACTTATCTACTATATAGAGTAAGATCAGTATTGGATTGATCTTAGATTACAGGTCAAGCAGAAATTTCCTGATGAAAGATATATTAAAGGTAGTTCTAGGTTTCTCCTATGGTTAAAAATGGTCTTCTAAATGACTACATTCTGATGCTTTTGATCCCTGTAATGTAACAGATCATATTTAGGTTGTAAAGAGGTTAATTAGTGAGAAATTATACAAACCACATGGCGTATATCTGCTGCTGTACTTAGAGAAAGAATCTGTGATGCAAGATAGAGCTGCACAATATGTGTCAGTCAAGAAGAAGAGGGTACGCAAAGCCATGAGATCAAAGTCAATAACGTAGCATTACAACAGCAGTATTTCACTTTATGATGACAACAAGGTGCCAGCAAATATGTTAGATGTTTCCTATGCATGTCCATTTTAAACATATTTAAAGGACTGCTACAGATAGCCTGTAATTAACATCAAGAATTGATGAATAAATATTGGCAGAATAAACACACAGGGCTCAAAAGGTGGCGGTCATGTTCAACATCTAGGATGGAATAACACAGTTCTAAAGTCAATGCATAACTTAAAGGAAATCCCACTCAAGATGATTGTGTCTTACTGGGTCTTACATCAGTCTTGATATGTACAGTATACTGTTAATTGTGAACAGTGAACATATAAAAATGCATGTCCTGCAAATATGCATGTACCAGATTTCTAGTATTATGACTGTGCATGCATGTTTGTTTTTTTATGGTTTTGTCTATT
Source organism: Bryconaethiops microstoma (assembly GCA_037577275.1). NCBI lineage: Eukaryota > Metazoa > Chordata > Actinopteri > Characiformes > Alestidae > Bryconaethiops > Bryconaethiops microstoma. The sequence goes on along the minus strand of JBBJLS010000002.1, from coordinate 17,314,686 downwards.
ACTCAGAAACATTTTATACTTATTTGTATATCAGTCAGTACTTGGGTGCATTGTTTGCCGGTTGTTTTACTATGTTAATGGTATTTGGGAATTCAATGGCTGGATTTTTTATCTTTGTCCTATGCTGATCTATTTCAAAGACATGTTAGAGTCTATTATATATACACATATATGTACTCAGTGCATATATTTTGGTCAAGAATGCTAAATTCTGATTTGGATTTGGGTCTGTAGATGAGATGTTTTGGTCTATGTAATTGGAACTGAGCTATAAGCTGTTTGTGCTGCTGTAATCGTTCAGGTGTTCACCCTCTCAAGCCACTTATATTCAGTATATACTCAGAATGACTTGATAGGTGTAATATCCTGCACCAGAGCACAGTCGAGATTCCTAGAGCCAGACTTGGCTGCGGAACTGTAATTATGGGCTTTGGATGTAATACAAACAGGAAAAGGTCTGTTCCCTCTGCCTTATTGGACAAATTTACTCATATTGCCTTAAATAAATGAGCAAATCAATTCAGTGACTAGCTCTGAGCTGGAGCTTGGCGACGCACACACATATATACACACACACGTTCACACTGTTATTAGCACTTTGAGAGCAAAGGAAGTTCATGAGCAGAGTCAGCTAGCATTAATCAGCCTACTGCACAGGCTGGAGAAGAGACTGTGTGTGTGTGTGTGTGTGTGTGTGTGTGTGTGTGTGTGTGTGTGTGTGTGTAAGAGAGAGAGAGAGAGTGTGTGCATGTGTATGTGTGTATGTGTGTGTGTGTGTGTGTATGTGTGAGAAAGAAAGGCATGCGGATCTGGTTTGCCTTTGGTTGTATGTGTGTGCATGAATTGGTATGGATAGAGAGACAGATGGATTGTTGGACGGATGGATGGATAAAGTATGAATGAATGGATGGACGGAACCTCAGGAGATTAGTAGCTTACACTGATGCAGATCTCACCCTGCTTACAGGCATGGTGCACTCACCAGAGACGTTATTTACCCTGAAGCTCCTGAAGCAGAAAGAAGGGGAGAGAGAGAGAGAAAAAAAGAGAAAGAGAGAGGAAAGGAAGGAAAAGAGAGAGATCTTATTTACTGAGAACTTGAGCCTGGCCAGTCACCAGATACTGAGGGGCTTCAGCCTGCAGCTAGTGCAAATACCCTTGCTTAAATCCAGAGAGAGAGAGAGAGAGAGAGGAGAGACACAGACAGACAGACAGACAGACAGACTATGGCTATAGTCCTGGTCAAGCACTGATGTTTACTCTGGATAGACTCCATCTGAACAGCTCTAAGCCTCTCAGCACGCTCATTTTATTACAGCTCTAGCTGAGAGAGGAGATAGAGGGGACGAGTGGGCCTCTTCTGGCCGTTAAAGCTGCAATGCCAGCAGTCTCAGTGATCAGCCCTGCCACCTTGGGAGGCAGAGAGGAAGAGAGACAGGAAAAGATGGAGGCATGGGGGGTGGTAAAGGAGAAAAAAGAGAGAGCTCAGCTAATGACTAGCTCTTATGCATCAGTGCTCTTACTAATGAGCTTCCAGGGAGAGTGAAGGAGCAGGAGCGTAGGGCTGCTCAGGGATGTGAGGGGCCCGGGCCATCTCCCCCCCACTGAGCACCCTGCCTCCCCAGTCTCAGGCAACCCTGACTCCTGCCCACTAATGAGAGAGAGAGAGAGAGAGGGAGAGAGAGAGAGAGAGAGAGAGAGAGAGAGAGAGAGAGAGAGAGAGAGAGAGAGA
>JBBJLS010000002.1:17294265-17306592 GCA_037577275.1 Bryconaethiops microstoma | reverse complement strand
GATGAAATAAACTGACTTCTGATTATTATAGCAAAATACAGTCGTTTGTACTTCTTTAGAGTGCTTCTCTCACCTAAGGTCAGGCTTTTGCCGCGACACCCCCACCAGTTCCTTGGTCTTGCAGATGTTCAGCTGGAGGCGGTTATCCTGACATCACGATGCCAGGTTCTTCAACTTGTCCATGTAGGCCCAACACCACTGTGTCATCAGCAAACTTCACAATGGTGTTGGAACGATGAGTGGCCTCACAGTCAGAAGTATAGAGGGAGTACAGCAGTGGCAAGAGTACGCACCCCTGTGGCGCTCCAGTATTGGTGGTGATGCTGTCAGAGACACACCTACCCACCCTCACTACCTGAGATCTGCCAGTGAGGAGGTCCAATACCCATGCACACAGATGGCTGTTGAGTCCTAGATCCCTCAGCTTTGTGAACAGTCTACTGGGCACTATTGCAATCTCACATAGTTACCCTAATTCTTGTCCATGTGGATGAGAGTGGTATGAGGACATGGGAGGTCTGAGGTTTGCTTTATTAAAGTCTCCTGCTACAATGAGGGCTGTGCTTTGATCTTTGTTTTAAAACACACTCAACACATCATGTCATTCAGACAAAGCCATACCTGTGTCTGTGTGGGGTGGGATGTAGACCGCTATGGTGATGACCGAGGTGAACTTGCGGGGCAGGTAGTCTACTTACTGTAGACCATGAAATACACTCATCCACCTGCCATTCTGTCCGTGTGGAACACTGAGAACGAGTCTGACGGAGTTACGTTCCGGCATGGTGGGGGTCAGCCATGTCTTAGTGAAGCACAGAATGTTACAATCCCCCAAACTATTAAACCAGCTGACTTTGGAGCATGAAACAAAACAATCCAAAAAAAAAAAAAAAAAACTAAAAAAGAGCACAGTCTTTGCGAAGCGGTCAGGAAGGTGTCTGGCTGTAGCCGCGCCCTCCTGGAATAATATAGCTAACAGCATGGAAGATAGCTAACAGTCTAGAACATAGCAAACAGTCTAGAAGACAGCTAACAGTCTAGAGGATAGCTAACAGTCTTGAAGATAGCTAACAGTCTAGAACATAGCTAACAGTCTAGAGGATAGCTAACAGTCTAGTACATAGCTAACAGTCTAGAACATAGCAAACATTCTAGAAGACAGCTAACAGTCTAGAGGATAGCTAACAGTCTTGAAGATAGCTAACAGTCTAGAGGATAGCTAACAGTCTAGAACAGGGGTCGGCAACCCGTGGCTCTGGAGGCGCGTGCAGCTCTTTCATCCTTATGTTGCAGCTCCCTGTGGCTTTGGAAAATAAATAATAATTTAACACTAGAGCGACGGCTAACTGGCTATACCTATAACAGCTGCGTGCGTCAATTGACACAGTGCCCAGTTTCGCACAAGACGCTTCCTGATACAACGATGCTGCAGTATGTTCGGGTATGTTTAGTCCTGCAGCTTGCCGGCAGACATCCACGCAAGCTGCAGCCAGCAGACACAGCAAGGGTCCAGTGGACTTTGGACCCAGAGCCCACCATACAGCACCAGTCACCATATCAGAATCAGAATCGCGTTTATTGACCAAGTATGTCTCTCAAGCACAACAAAATAAAACAATATGTAAAAAATGCATGTGTACATGTGCAAACACCACACCCATATGTCTCTTACAGAGCATGCTTGCTGCTCCAATAGGCCAATAGACACGATTCTGATTCTGATTAAATTACATCAATTAACGCTGTCAGCTATTCTAGGTGTTAATTGTATTTATTTTTATTAATTGTTTTTTTTATTGTAGTTTGAAATTTGAAGATTATTGTGATCTTGTAACATTAAAATACAATGTTTATTTTTTTGAGTTCTAAATGTTCAAAATGTTTTCTTTGAATAAATAAAATTTCACGAGCAACACACTAGCCTAGTTTTTATACATAGCATAAAAGTAAAAAACAACATGCAGTGTTATCTTCATTTTAGACTTCAAAAAGGATTCTTTATTCAGTTCTATATTTAGCCATAGGAATCTTATTTGGAGTGTATAAAAATGTGTAGTCTAAACTGCAACTGTCAAAAAAGGCCTTTAATGAGCACAATGATAGTTAGTACAGGGGGTCCTCGGGTGACCACAGTCTCAGCATACAACGTTTTGAGTTTACGACGCTCGCTAACTAGTTTGGTTGCGCGCGGAGAAAGAAAACGCAGTATACTCACAATATGTGCAATACGCAGTAACACGGTGTATGACTGAGGGAGTTAGTGTCCCCCAGTATACTAACCTATGCCATCTTGGACTGTTAAAAGCATATGTTTTCGGGTTACTTCACTGTTATGCCAAATTCGGGTTACATCACTGTCATAGGAACGGATCTGTGTCGTAACTCGAGGACCCCCTATATATATACACATGTATATATATATATATATGATTTGTTTAGGTGCCCATGTCATCTCATATCAGCGCAATAACAAACTGCCTCACTTTTAGGAATAAAGACTGGACAAGCGATTATCTCAAGTATGTAAGTATATAGTGATATTTACACAAGAAGGCTAGTTAGTCTGTGATGAGGGTGATATTAAAACTCGGAACTCAGAGCCTTAGCCTGTTTATTTCTGACACAAACTTAAGTAGCAATTTTAATTTCAGCCATTTTCTGGAGGCTTAAATTGCTGTGGTCAGGTAAATTTGAACATAACATTAGGGTTAAAATTATGGTTACTTTATTTGTAAGAGTGATTTTCAGTACAAGTATTTGAGTACTTGTTTGAAAACACCAATTAACATGCAACTCCTGTAAAATTGTAAGGGGCCAGCCTGAGGCTGGGCTGGCCACTCCGACCAGCAGGGGGAGACGCAGCAAAGAAAAAGAAGAGGAAGGCCGCCACCCCTCAATCAGCTGGCATGGGCTGCACATGTGGTCGCCACTTTATAACCGGGGTAGACAGGCTGGCTCGCCTCTGCGTCTGTGTGTTCACAAGCATAAGACCTGAGCCGGTAATCTCGACCTCCACATTACAGAAATACTATTCAAACCCACCCTACAATTGCTGTTAATTACTGTTTATCAAAATTGTTTTGTAATGTCTTTCATAATGTGGTACCTGACATGCAGAATACCTGCTTTACTGTCTGACTACGCCACTCCCTAATCTGGGCGGGAGAAACCCCTTAACCCTATAGCATGACTAATTCTAGGCCTTCCCCGTGAAGGAATAGTTTACAAGAGGCATATATATAAGAAATTAAAATTTATTACAAATAAATATAAATACAATTTTTGAAGTGAATAAGAGAGAAAGGCTGCAAAGGGCAACTGGCTGAAACTCCTCCGAATAATAAGGTTGGGTCGGCACACACAGCTCCCATTTCAGGAGGCCCTGGTGAGAGAGGAAAAAGAGACAGCAAACCCAACACCACAAAAGCATGCAACACGGCAAGCCTGCACACACAAGATCTATAAATACGCCTACAATATACCACACCATGTTTGGGGTTACCAGTACACACCAACACAAATCACAGATCCCCACAATAAAAACGTGGAGTTTTGGGCACACTTTTATTGGTTTATTAAATGTCAAACTGCAATGAAAAGTTTGGTTTAGGGAATCTATTTCCAATAGCTCTATAAAAGTGGATGCATGGAAACTGTAAATGGGTTCAGGTAAACTACTCCAAATTGAACTGTGTTTAATGAATTAGTCTCTAAACGTGGGAAAAAAAAGTTGCAGTTTAAATTTAATGCATGGTAGAGGCATCATAACATTGTCACCTGTTACAGATGATGTGACAAGTGCACAGAAGAGGTTAGAAAATTTAACAAAAAATTTAACAAATCTAATAGGAAAGACTTTTATTGTGGTACCAGGAGCCCTCTGTATACAAGCTTTGTTGAAAATGTTGGTTAATTTAGGATCATAAGCATTGCCATCTGGTTTCTAAGGAGCCCATTATTTTTTTTCTTCACAGGGAAGCCATGATGCCATGTCAGTTTACTGTGTAGGTGTGAGGAGCTCTGTCATCCACTAGAGAGCAGCAAAAACATTGATTCAGTTATTCCTCCCTTTGCATGAAATAAGTGGGAATCAGAGGAATGATGCATGGGTTTAAAACCACTGATAAACTGCTGAACTGAAACTAGACCATCAAAAATCTTATCAACCAGAGTCAGCTGTGCATGTAATTCAGTGAATTGCACAGTTTGTGAGGTGGAACTCTGTTACAGATGGTCATTATGAAACAGTCCATCTTTTATTAACTATAAGCTAGTTTAATTACATTGTCTTGACAGTGATTAGATACATGCTGCTAAAATTAAAACATTTACTGCACAATTAACTGATATTTTAATAACCTGTTCTGGAAGACTGCTCAAATGTATTGCTTTAATATACTGGTAGAACAAACAATTCTTAAATAACCATCCTATGGTTTTGAAAAGAGAAATAGCAGGGTTTTAGCCTACTTATTAGTTTTAAATCAAACAGAACTGTTTGGTTTATTTTTTCTATTATTATCATTATAGTACATTTCATTATTAGAAATTCAAATTAACTGTCAGTAGCAAAAGACCACCAAGTTGAGAAAATGTCCTGTAAGGATGCCATATTTAAAACTCAACACTGCAGCCTTTTTTACTCACAGTGCTTGAAACAGTGATAACACCTGCATTCCTCAATGTTAAACAAGTCCCAGACTGACAACAAAATTGGTATCTACCATAATAAAGGCTTTAACTATAGATATCTGTAGGTTTCTGAACTGTAATGCTTTGTGCCAGAGCTGATAGCTGATGTTGAATGAGGCAGCTCTCACTTCAGACAGAACAAAGAGCGAGAGAGAGATGGATCAGATAGATGCGTGTTTGGCTGCCAGCCAGACGTGCTGTTATGGAGACAGACAACACAGCCACCATCCCCTCTTGAGGACCGTGACTGAGAGTGAGGGAGAAAGGTGTGCTCGCGTTTGCACGTGTCTTCTGATTAATATAGTCATTACTTCCACTAGTGAAGGATCTGTGGAAACTGTTTTGACCCCAGAGCTTCCACTCTGTTATAGCTCTGAGTATTAGATGAGGCCTCATGTCAAGCCTCATTATCCTATTCATGAGCTTCATCGCAATAACACCCCCCCTCCCCATTCAATCTATCTTTCTGTCAGTCTCTCACATGCATGTACAATTACATAAGCACATACACATGCACATCACATGAACACTGACAGAACTGCTTAGTTGTTGAATTATGACTGTGTGTTGCCTTTTCTTCCAGCCATGCTGACATCTGATGTGGATCCAGGGCCCTTTTGAAGCACACAGTCCATTTACATTGAGAAAAAGCAGGCTGAGGTGGTGGAGGACCGTTACTATGGTTACGTGTGATGGCAAAGGCCTGGTCGGCCAGGGATAAGTGTGAGGTAATAAGTCCACTGAGCAAACACACACGCATACACACATACACACAGCCACGAGCTCAGTAAGCTCAATGTGTGGTTTAATGAATGTGCTAAGTCCTCAAACTTCCCAGTGGGACACTCATCGCAGCTCTTCTGTTCTCTCACTATGACAGGATTACAGAAATCTTCCCCTGAAGACCTTCAACACTGCTATCACTTTCCTTCTTTACTCATAAATGATCTGCAAAAGCATGGACTAAGATGGCAAACAAATCTCACACCAGAGGTGAGTAGATGAGTTTAACTCCTTAGTCTCTAGGGCCTGGTTTTGTGCACATATTAGGCACATATTAGGACTAAACTGCAGTGGTGTTTCACCATTAAACACCCCACTGTTATCTATACATGTATGAATATAGCACAGTTAAAATCAATATTTTGTTGATTACAATCTGTTGTAAGACACCAGGTAAGTGAGGCATGAATAATGTTATATTCTTAATGGTCTTAAAAGGATCTTAAATTTAACTTGCCGAAACCTGCAGAAACCTTAAGATATATGTTTTTAAGTTTTTCTTTAGTCAGGAAGGTAGGTCAGACTAAAGTCACAAGAGTTATTAATTGCTGATAAGTGAATGTTAGTAACTAATAAAGCAATTTTTTTTCCTCATAAATATACTTGAGTGAAAGTATTATCATTTAATAATTCGCAGGAGATATCAAATCCTTCAAATGTACTTGGGTACATGTAACCGACTACATGTCACTAGTTACTGCTCACCTCTGATACCTACCATTGCTATCCCTTGTTCCATGCAGTTGGACTAATTTTTAAATGAATATTTAAAGTAGCTCAAGGTGATGGGTAATTTTAAAGGGCCCTTATCATGGAAATCTGTTTTTTCCAAACCTGTAATTTGATGTAGTAGTCTCCTAACCATACAGTCTATGTATGGCAACTAGGTTGCACCAAACTTCACTGATGTTATTACAACACATTTACATATATCTGCCGTTTCAGCTCACAACGGTTTATCTCCACCCACTCGGTAAGCAGTTTTTTAGCCTGGACTGTTTTGTGAATGAAGCATGATACCGAGCAGCTGAGCTGAACTGTGGTCATTCACATAAATCAGTCTTAAAGGTCCAGTAATCAGAACTAAGGGAATCTAAGTGTGAAGTCCATGTAAAAAAGAAATTCCAACCATTTTTGGTGTCCAAAACCACACATGTCATATGTGGACATTGGTAAAGAAAATAAAATGTAGGACACAGGCATTTTGATTGTAATTCAGTTGGCTTAACAAGGCTGTGTTTGCAGATGGTCACTCTTATGTTTATGTTAAAGGAACTCAGATTCGTTTGCCAGAGCTGAGGTGAACCATTTACTGAATGAAGAATTACATTAAAGGATATATATAGCTGCTCATTATGACATGAGCTCTCTGCGTCAGTTTATGGGCGTGACATCTGCTCCACATAGTTCATACACTCTGCCTTATTCACATGCTTAATGAATGAAGCTATAAAAGCCTTCCATATACTACTCTATCTACAGACAGAACTCACTGTCATATAGCCGTAATCCCCCACATAATCTCATTGTACACACCAATCACGGTTCTGCACCAGGAAAGGATGAGCGAGGGGGAGAGAGAGAGAGGAAAGTCAGAGAGAGGGCCTTACAGGACCTTAGTGTATCTGACCTCATTGTTTATCACAGAATAATTTCCAATCCAATGTCTTCATAATCCAGGGATGAATCTATTTGCGGTAAAAGAAGCACAGATGTTTGTGACAGTTCATTTTCAAAGAGACTGCATGGCAATTAGATTCAGTAACAGTAAATATATCCGCTCAGAGTATTTTCTGTATCAAAAGCTTTACTGTAGTACATGTGAAATACATAATTAAATGAAACAAAAGAGTAAACTGTATTTATGAGAAACATATGACTGCATGGGATGTCTCTGCTCTGCACTGAAAAAGTCATACATCACCCTTGATTTAAATATGTATATATAGTTTCTGAATAAAACATTTAATCAACCAATTGTCTTTTAGCTTATTAACCTTATTTTTGGCTATATATTGTTTTTAAATGGATCTCTCTTTTTATGCTTTCCCTTGTGTGATAAATTTCATAATGAATAGACCAGTAATACCGGTCTAAAATATTTTGACATCCCATTTTACTTCCATTATAAGTTAATGTTTTCTGCTTCCCCTGTAAAGTTACCATTTTGGAGTTGTGAAGTTTTGTTCCAGCGGTAACAATATAAACAGTGTCTTGTAATGTATGAAATAATTGTGTTGATTTATCATTATGTATTTAAAAGTTTGTAGATATCCGCTCATTCAATATCTCTTATGAAATTAAACGTTATTAATAGAACTTTTCTCTTCCTTTTGCTGCAGTAAGTGTCTACCCATATGGAAAACTTGGAACATTTGATATGAGGATTTGACTGAATTCAGCCACAAGAGTATGAGACAGGTCGGGATCACAAACACCATGGTGTGAACTCATCCCAGAAGTGCTTTGTGGAGTGCCATCACTCCAGAAAATATATTTTCTTCCCATTTTGCTCATATTACTTTGATTATTTCACTGAAATAGCAGAATGGGAGGGTTGGACTTCAGGGTGTCAATCACATGCTCATCAGTATATTAACTACATCCAGACAGCTCTCAAAAAAGGTGTGATAAGGTATATCTTTTGTCTTTTTTTTTAACCTTGTTGGATGTTTAATGTACCACTTGATTTTAATATCATAAAAACATTTTTAGTATTTTACAGTGTAGGATAAAGAATCTGGGTAAACACAGAATACAGTTTTTTAATGATTATTTTCATGTATTTATTGATTGAGATACTGTGGAAAGACCTTAATTAAATGTGCAGTTCATGCTTGAAACACCTCCAATGTGGCCGAATTAAAGGTCTTCTGCAAGATTTCTCCACAGCAGTGTGAAAGACTAGCCTCCAGTTATCAGAAGTGTTTGGTTGCAGTTGTAGCTGCTAAAGGGCACCACCAGTTATTAAGTTTAAGCACTTTATTTCCAATAAATGAAATCATTTTCACACTGTTTTGTGTTTCGTCATGTTCTTGTCTTAAAGAGAGTTTGGAACCATTTAGGGTGATCAATGTGCAAAAATATATTCAATCAAATACAACTTTTTCACGTCTCTGTGTCTGCATCCACTAATTAGAAAGGGTGTCTAGATACCTTTTAGACACATTTTAAGGTTTTTTTATTTGTATGCAAATGAGTTTTACTTTTCAATCAAGCTCAATTAAAAAAAATCCACTTTCAGTATAAAACACTACCTGTTTCCAGCACTGACTTGACAGAACCATTGTTGTGAGTTAAATGAACAGTAACAGTTCATCAGTTTTTATGCAAAGTGTGTACATATGTTTTCACTCTTAGGGAACATTTGGTCTGAGTGGCAGTCCTGGACAGATGCCAGTGCTGAGAACTGTGAACTGATGAGTGCTCTTACCAGCACAGTGCAGCCATTGATGATAACTATAAATTCAAATCTCTCTTCACACACACACACCTCAACATGTGAAGAGCAGGGACCTACAGAATGTTAAACCAGCAAGTGACAGTGATAAAATGAGAGAGAGATGAATGGATGGCGGAAGGGAGTGTCATATCTGTGGAGGACAAAAAAAGAGAAGTGAGGAAAAGAGAAGAAGAGAGGGTGAGAAAGTTTCTGTGTTGTATCAGAAGGTGTCAGATGGTGTGTATCGGTGCTTGAGAGAGTCTGCACTGTACCCTTTATCCCAGGGACACACACTCATCTCCCTAAAGATAGAAGCACTCAGGCCCAGTGGTGTCGTATTTATCACCTCTGCAAATGAGTGGAAAAATGCATGCAGAAGGGAGCTTTGTGTACCGTGGCCTCAAAACAGAGTTCGCACCCATGACAGTGAAGTGGTTTTGTGTTGCTGGGTGTTAGGCCGAGTCCTAATGTGCATTTAACAATAACCTTAAGTGAATCTCCAACAGTGCATGTTGTAGCACTTGTTTAGGCGTGTGTACAGATTATTGCTCCTGATGTAACTCACTTTGGGTAACATTAGAGGCTAAAACACTTTTAATCCATTGTGCTATTTTTCTAACTGAAATGTATTATAGGTTTAAAGAATTGAGCAGTATGGGAAAAAAAATTGTATTAATTGTTTCTAAAAGTTTAATGTCAGTGTTGCTTACATAATAATCAGAAATAACTCATTTGGTGTCGCTGCAATTTTATAATTATTAGACATGTTTACTGCAGTGAAAAATTGTGTTTTAAATTTTTTGTTGTGTTGCTGCATTGGTATTATTTCCATTGTTTTAGGGCCTATTATTCAGTTATTTACAGGTTGACTGATTGTTTATTTTGTATTTGCAATCTCAATGCCATTTATTACTTTCTGATGAAATTAAAATATCTGTACATTTATTTCATAACATTGAACAAAATAAAAAATACAAAGAAAAGGCACAGCAGCTTGCTCTTTAGCTTTGGAGGTTTTAATCTGGTGTTTCGTTTAATTCAAGACAGATGGTTTTGTGCACAAGTGAAGCAAATGACTGAGGGAGAGAGGGAGAGAGAGAGAGAGAGAGAGAGACTTGCTCTGCTTTTGAAAAGGCACATCCTAATTTGCATGAACATTAGGGCAGAAAAGAGAGAATGAAATCAAGCAGAGGTTAGATGTTAGAATAAGAGAAAAGGGGAGGAAGAGAGAATGGAATGTATGTGTGAGAGAGGAATTGGGGAGAAAGTGAGTAATGAGTGCTATAATAGAGTCAGAGAGAGGCAGCGAGGTACAGCAGTGTGTGTCCAGCCCAGCCTGGTTGTGTTCCCTGCTGTGCGAGTTGGATTAGGAGCTCCTTTCTCTCTCTCTCCCTGCTGCTTGAAAAATTGCTCTACATTCACCCAGATTAAGGGAGAAATGAATGAGTGGTGGCAGGCGGTCGCAAGGGAATGCCGGCTTTTTTAAAACAATCAAGAGAAGCACACTCCACGAGAGATCCCCTACACTTAGATATATTTCTCCCATAAACCAACACCCTCCACTCTCCATTTTCTGTAAAACATGTTTAAAATGCACTCTGTGCACTGTTTTTAATATTCAAAATTGCTATGCAGTGTTTATTATAATCTGAGCTGGGTCTTCCACACTGACACTGAGTCAATTATATGTGTCAGTTATAAGGTTTTCTCCGTTACTGAATATGTTCAGATGCTGTAATTGTTCTTCTGAGGTATATTTGTGGAGAACGTAACTCTTTTTTTACAGAGTTAAATTTCAACTGTTGTTGCATCTGGACTGTTTTGTGATTTATCTATGTCTCTTAATTTAATTAAGATTGTACTTAATTTGCCAGAAGATGCTGAATGTGCTAGGAAGTTCCACTGCCATTCTGTAAATTACTCGATACATAATTACTTTTACTAATTCTCTGCTACTCGGTTACTTCTATACTTTTACTAAAGTTGTTTTTGGAATGGTACCTCATACTGAATCATAATGTCACTGAAGTAGCAACAGATGTGCAGGGGTTTGGGCAGCTCTATATACATCTATTCATAATGAACATACAGGATTTCTAGCAAGTCTGAAGATACTTGCGGCAGTTGAAGAATGTTGTTTGTTGACATGGGATTTAAGACCATGTGCAATTCTTAATCATCGGAAGCAGCATTTGGATTCTGATCCAGAAAGTCTCAGTGATCTCCTAACTGCTGTTATTTACAGCACAGATGGCATTTTGAAGTTGGATCAATCAAGCTGCCCTAAGACAATCCACCATGTACAAACACTGTGTGTGTTATAACAATATCTCACATTCATGCAGCAGTGCAAGCTTTTGATTGTGACATATTATTTCCCTGTCAGACACAGCCTCTTTCTGGTATGGTGCCATCTGAGTGAGTATATGGTCATATCTTCATGGTGGTTCATCTCGTTAAAGACTTCGCTCTAAATAATGGAAGCCCCTCATGGACTGCTCGCTCATTGCTACGTGGAGCTAACAGAGCATTTCTAGAGTAAGATGGAGTGGACGGCAGTGCTATAGCTGGTAGCCTGAATTCACCCTGCAGCTTCAGCTAGTCATCATAGTCATCTTTGGGCAGCATGACAATATAATGACAATATTATAAATTACCAAATTATGGTATATTCTTCTTTTTTTTTTGTTGCTGCGTCTATAACTATTCACAAAGTTTAGGTAAGGCCCAACATGGTTAAACTCTCTCCTGTCTCTAGTGAGCATTCTGTCTCTCTCACTTTCTTCCTCTCCTCTCTGTGGTTGGTATTATTAGCTGGGAGGATGGGGTGTGTGGTAATTATTCTCTTGGCTGTTATAAATGGAGAGGTCGTAAGTGCCTATAGCACAGAGATCTCTTTATGGCACTTTAGAGCTCTCTCTCTCAGCCAGATTGTCTCAGTGCTGTGGCAGCTGCTTCACTCTAGATCCATAATGCCTCTCTTCTGCCTCTTCTGCACATCTCTTCCAGAAGGGAAATTCACTTACCTGTGCTTCTCTTATATCCCCCTTCAGATCACCGAAAAGCATGTCTTTACAGCTTAACTTAAAACGCTGAAGTGAATAACATGGATTATCTTGTTTCAGTGGCACCTGTGAAGAGCTGAGGTATAGTAGGCAGTTGGTTAACTGTTGGTGAATTTGTTCTAAACAAGAAAAGTGTGTCCCTTTACAGCAAGCAGATAGCTGTGTGTGTGTGTGAGTGTTAAATACATGCATTACAGAATGAATATGCTGTACAGTATGTTCAAATGTTTTTAGACACCTGCCTATCCAACATTTCAAGGATATTCATAGGATGTTGGTTCTAATTGTTGATGCTGCCAACATTCAACATTCTGCTGGATGATATATATGTGTGTGTATGATTTA
>JBBJLS010000002.1:17273703-17294165 GCA_037577275.1 Bryconaethiops microstoma | reverse complement strand
TGTGTGTGTGTGTGTGTGTACATTATATATGTGTATATACATACACAGACTGGGGGAAAAAAGAAGAGACGGCATAATTTTTTTTCTGGTTATTACTTTTGCAATTTGTGGGAGTGTGTCCATGTAAAATGTGCATGTCACTATTGTTTTATACAGCACACTTGATTCAAAATTCCAAACAAAAAATATTATTTGAAAATAATATATAAAAATAATTTATTATACCTTGGGAATATTACAGAACACTTCTATTTTACAACTGCAACAATAAAAACAGTAATGTTTAGAGCATGGTGTATGCATGTGTGAGCTCTGTTTCATCCTATCAGCAAACTGAATCAGGAGTGAAGCTGCTGGAATACAGCACATAGAATAGCTGCTATACAAACTCTACTGCATTCACAACACATATGGAGGCATTTCTTATTTTTTACACAGCTCACACTGCTGTAATTCATAAAAAAATAGCAACCTGTGCATTTTACACACACCCACACAGCCACAAATTGTACAAGCAGGTATTGTTCACAAGACCAGTAAAGTCATAAATTTAATAAAGATATAATATATATAATTACTCAATTAATCATTATTATTATTATTATTATTATTATTATTATTATTACTATTTAGTATTATTAGTATTTAGTAGGTTATTAATATAATCAAAAGCGACGGCCCTAATTTCAGGGCTCCAGATGGTGACTAAATGGTCGCCAATGCGACTAGATTTTTTATTTTGTGACTTTTTTTCATTTCAGTCGCCAATGTTGATCCTCTCTCAAAACCAAGAGAAATTAAAATAAAAGTACAAGAAAGGTGACATCTCATAATGTGCAGATCTACTCAACCCCAGTCTGCCATTCCTACTACACAGTCACGTGATTAGTTATGGGAATTTCGGCTATTTTTAATGAGTCTGATCATTTGGCTCAGACCATTAAGAACATCCGGCTCCTTTGGCTCCCACATGCATAGACATACAGGGTAGATGCCGCATTCGTGGTGTTCCGAGTTCACATGATACGTCAGCGTGTGGCCATACTGCGAGTGGCGAAAGCATCATGTAAAATAATACATGTAGACTCCATAACAAAAAATACAAACATTTTATTGTATACACAGGGGCTTAAGAAATAATTTCTGAAACATTTCACTCATTCCTTTCTCTCTCTCTCACACACTATGTGATTACTGTGTTATCAATATAGTGGCTCGGTATTAAATATATACAGGACAGGATCTAAAATCCTTGAAACAGTGGTAGCTTTGACCATATGATGCTGGTTCAGCATCTGTTACCAAACTAGCACGGCACACATCACAATAGAGATTTCTCAAAATATGTCGAATGACAAACCCTGGTAAGGCTGAACAATTGTTTTGATTATATTTGGCCATTATAAAATCTCGTATTACAGTGCTTACGTTTAGCCAAAACGTTGTTTGGACGCTGTCTTGAACACAGGGATGCATAGCTTTGCTAACTTAGCTAAGGTTAAGATTTATAGACTGAGGTGGATTTCTTTAGGAAACCTCCAGAGTTTGAGAAAAGTTAACTAAAGAGCTAACAACAATCTTAATAATTACTGCCTACGTTTAGACAAAATGTTGTTTGGAGGCTGACTTGAACACATGAATGCATAGCTTTGATAGCTTAGCCTGGCTTAGCAAAAGGTTAAGGTTTATAAAACGGGATTTTAAAATGGCCAAATATATTCAAAGCAATTGTTCAATCTTACCTATGAAATGTAATCCGTTGGGTTCTTGTTTGGAGCATACAGTTCCATGCAGAACATGTGTGAGGGATCTTTATCCACTACTTCACTCCACAGCGGTGCCTCTTGTAATATGGTGGCAACATTACCATACGATACAGCTGGTCATGCGGTGTCTAGTAATATTCTATATCTGTGGTTAGTCTAGTAATATTCTATGTGTGACATGCACGAGTCACGTGACGTGCACGGGACGCAGGAAATAATCGCGTCACAGGGTATATAAACAGGATGTGAAGACTTCCTCCTTGCTCAGTCATTGAGTTCGCTACTCGTCCGTCGGATGAGCAGTCATCTTCACGTGAGTACTCACCCTCTCTCTCTGTGCATGTTTGTGAACGCGGATTCCGGTGTGAATCTTAACTCTTATTTTGAGCGTTTGTAGAACAATGTGCGTGAACATCCAGCCCTCTCGCTTCTATCTGCGCTTGGGCTCTTCCTTCACGCTACACGGGCACCACTCTCGGCAAGGTATGTTCTCGCTCACCCATCACTTGTGACACTATGTCTATGATCTAGTCTAGTAATAGTCTATATCTGTGGCCAGTCTAGTAATATTCTGTCTGTGGTTAGTCTAGGAATATTCTATATCTGTGGTCAGTCTCGTAATATTCTTTGTCTGTGGTCAGTCTAGTAATATTCTATGTGTGACAGAGGGCTCTGTCTAGCTCACCGTAAATTGTTTGTTTGATTTACTGCTACTACCGTGGGGGTGCACAAACGACATTATTAGCAGATTTACAGTAACACACATACATAAACACACATACACATGAAACTCGCATTGTTTTTTTCCTGTCACTTTACATAGTTTCACTCAGTAATGTAAACATACACTTACTTGTTGGAGCGCTCTACTTTTGTCTGTCATGTGTGTGTTTTGTCTCTCCTTCCTGCAGTCTATTT
The DNA here is from genome assembly GCA_037577275.1 of Bryconaethiops microstoma. NCBI lineage: Eukaryota > Metazoa > Chordata > Actinopteri > Characiformes > Alestidae > Bryconaethiops > Bryconaethiops microstoma. Next base: position 17,291,481 of record JBBJLS010000002.1, on the reverse strand, counting down.
TTGGCATAGCCATTGTGTGTAGGTCCCTTTGCTGTTTCGGCGTTTGTTTGGGAAGTTTGGATGCTTTGCACGCTGCCATGACAGGCGAACCCGACCGGTAGCAAAGGTGGGCTAATTCAGTACTGTCTGGCCTGTGCAATGCAGTGTGGGTATGGGCAAAGCTATGTGCAAGGCATGGGAGGGTTGGTGAATAATGGATTATCTGTGTTTATGGTGTATAAGTTGTGAGGAATTTTATACTAATGTAGAGTGTTGTTTGTCAGTAATATTAGGACGGTGTTATTCATGACGGGTAACTTTCATTTAAATTAATTAATTTAATGTGGTAAAATAGTACAATCTGGGAGAGGGGTTGAGAGTACAAAAGGGATGCTGTGATCATTCTGAGGGAGAGAGGGAGCAGAATACCAGCTCAGGAAACCTTGTTATATTACAGATTGTTGCTGTGGATGAAGCATAGGATACTTGTTTGCTTTGAAACATTTATTTGTATTATTTCTTTTGTTTGATTTTCTTAGTTTATCAAAGTGTTTATTTCTTTAAGTATTAGTAGTTTTTTTGTGGTAAAGAGTTATTGGTCAGCATTATTTACATTCTACATTTTTCAACATTTTTTGGACTTTTTTCAACATTTTTGGAGCAGCTTTCCAAGGAGGATGTTGGGGAAATGATTATCCTGGAGCAGCTGATCCAAGCCCTGCCTTATGACGTCAGATCCTGGGTCAAGGAGCATGAGCCAAAGAATGGTAAAGTGGCTGCAAAACTTGCTATGCAGTACTTAAATGCTCACCGGAGGGGCCATTAACGACCTCAGGCACCAGCTTGACTTCAAGTACCGCCTCGACCTCAAGTGACCAGAGACACCAAAGACACTTGGGACAATAGAGGTACTGCTGGGGAGGGGGGGGGGGGAGGTGGCTGGGATAAAATGGCACACTGCTCGCAATAAGAGTCAAGAGTTGGTGTGTTTCTACTGTCAGCAGCCAGGTCATAAGGCTGTTGTTCTGTTATGTACCAAGGAAGCGGGACAGTCTTTGTGGGGATGAAGATATTGCTGATGTGGGACGTGAAATCTTTGTGAATGGACAAGCACTGATTGACACTGGGAGTTCTGTGACCCTTATAAAGAAATGTTTACTTCCGTCAGACAGGATGAATTATGCACATAATATGGTGATGCAATGTGTCCATGGGGATAAAAAAGAATACCCTACAATGGAGATAACGGTGACAGTGAATGCACAAATATACTTGCTGAACATTGGTGTGGTGGAGGGTTTGCCAACCGATGTGGTTTTGGGGAGGGACTTGCCAGTGTTGTCAGATCTCGTGGGGTCAGCTAATGAGGGTGAATGCACAGATTTACAGGTTTCATGTGCAGTCATCACCAGAGCCCAGACTCGGGCAGACTTGTGTGGTAGTCTGTGTCAGGGCGGGTCCAAAGGCCCTCAAAAGTCACGCAGACAATGGCGCCTGTTGAAGTACACGGTAAAACCTGAAACAGTGGGGCTTGATGCTGAAGGTTTGTGGGAGGTTCCAGATAACCTTGGGGCTTTGCAATGTGCTGATGTGTCATTGAAATCACTCTTTGAAAAAGCAAATGGAAAAGGGGGTAAATATGAGGGGCCAGGTGGGAAATGTGTTCTTATTGAAAATGGGCTTTTATATGTTGAGGGAGAAAATGTCCAGCATCTAGTGGTCCCAACAACATGTAGACCCCTAGTTCTTCACCTCGCACATACACTCCCCTGGGCTGGTCATTTGGCTCTACAAAAGGCCTTAGGTTAAGTCCCCGGTTTTTTGGCCCTCCATGTACTCCGATGTGCATGCATATTGTTCCTTCTGTCCTGTGTGTCAAAAAACAGGTGCTGTGCGTAAAGCTGACAGAGTGTCTCTGAATCCGTTACCCGTGACCTCTACTCCCTTCCAACGCATTACCATGGATGTGGTGGGAAACCTGGAGAAAAATAGTGGTGGGTACAAATTCATCATAGTCACCTGCGACTATGCAACCCGCTATCCAGAGGCCTTGCCACTCTGGTCAATCACAACGTCGAAGGTCATCGGTGCCCTTGTCCAGCTGTTCTCTTGGGTTGGATTCCCCAAGGAGATACTTACAGCTCAGGGGACAAACTTTACATCGCAGCTGATACAGCAGCTTCACAGGCAACTGGGCATCAAAGCAATCAGGACCAGTCCCTATCATCCGCAGACAGATGGACTTGTGGAGAGATTTAGCCACACCCTCAAGACCATGCTGAGGAAGTTTGTCTCAGACATGGGAAGAGACTGGTATAAGTGCCTGCCTTTCTTCTTATTTGCCTACAGGGAGGTACCCCAGGCATCCACAGGTTTCACTCCATTCGAGTTGGTCTATGGCTGGCAGGTTCAGGGCCCTTTGGACCTGCTGAAGGAGACCTGGGAGGGAAAACCAGTTACAGCACCAGAGGTGGGTGTTGTCTAATATATTCTGCGGATGAGAGACTGCTTGGACCAGTACCGAGAGAAGGCTGCAGAGGACCTACGGAAGGCACAGAAGGTGCAAAAGCTCTCATATGACCAGCATGCGAGACACCGGGAGTACCAGCTAGGCCAGAAGGTCTTACTGCTGCTTCCCACCAGTATTTGTAAGCTCCTCACTAAATGGCAAGACCATATGTCATCAACAGGAAAATGGGTCCAGTTATCTATGAGGTTCACCACCCTGACAAGGGAAAAGCCACCCAGGTGTACCATGTAAATCTGATGAAGGAGTGAAAAGAGATGAGAGAGCCTGATGGAATAAAAATGGAGATGACGGAGGTAGAGACAAAGGAAGCCAAGGTGATTATGTTACGTAAAGTGGATGCAGATGAGGAGGATGGAGATGACCCGAAAGTATGGCAGCAGTTGAAGGAAGTGGATCTGACAATGCACCATTTGGAGGTAGATTTGAAAGGTAAGCTCTTTGAGATCTTCGACAAATTCCCAGCTTTGATCCAGCCTAGACCAGGCTGCACTGGAGTATTGGAGCATAAGATTCATCTAAAGGATGCTACTCCAATTCAACAGCATCCCTACAGGGTGCTGGAGACCCTCACAGCTGGACTGAGAGCTGAGATCCAAACTATGCAACAATTGGGAGTCATTGAACCATTCACTAGTGAATGGAGTAGTCCAATTGTGGTGGTCCCAAAGAAGGATGGATCCCTCTGGATATGCATGGACTTTAGGAAGCTCAATGCTGTCTCACAGTTTGATGCATATCCAATGCCTCAGATAGACGACCTGCTGGAGAAGATTGGTCGGGTCCGGTACATCACAATGCTGGATCTCTCTAAAGGCTACTGGCAGGTGCCACTGGAGGAGAAGTCCAGGGAGTACACAGCCTTCGGAACTCCTGTGGGACTCTTCCAGTTCACCGTGATGCCGTTTGGAGTTCATGGAGCCCCGGCGATGTTCCAACGATTGATGGACAGGGTCCTAGAAGGCTGCGATGACTGCTGTGCTGCCTACCTGGACGATGTGGTCATCTTCAGCAAGTCCTGATCAGACCATTGCCATCACCTTCAGAGGGTCCTTCACAGAATCCAAGAAGCTGGGCTTACTCTGAATGTCCAGAAGTGTGAGTGGGCCAAGGCTGAAACAAAGTACCTGGGATATCTTGTTGGCAACGGGGAGGTACAACCACAAGTAGACAAGGTGGAGGCCATTAAAAACTGCTTTCATCCTCGCACCCGAAAACAGGTCTGATCCTTCTTAGGTCCTGTTGGGTGGTACTGATGATTTATCCCCAATTTTTCCGCCATTGCCGCTCCCCTGACTGATCTCACCAGCAAAGCCGCTAGGAATCCTGTTGTGTGGATGGAGGAGTGTGAGAGTGTTCACCACTTTGAAGTGGTGTCTGTGCTCCTCCCCAGTCCTTCAAAGTGCTGACTTCACCCAGTGATTCCTTGTTCAGGTTGATGCTTCCTCTGTAGGGATTGGTGCAGTCTTGGCACAAGGGAAGCGAGGGGAAGAACAACCAGTCCTGTATCTGAGCCGGAAGATGTTGCCCAGAGAGCAAAGATATTCCACCATCGAGAAAGAATGCCTCGCAATCAAGTGGGCCCTGGACAGCTTGAGATATTATTTGCTGGGTAGAGAGTTTGACCTGGATACAGACCATCGGGCCCTGACATGGATCCAGACTATGAAGGACCATAATGCATGGGTGACGAGATGGTATTTGGCATTATAGCCCTACAGATTCAACATCCGACATAAAGCGGGAAAGCACAATTTGTTGGCTGACTATCTGTCCAGATAGCTGATGCTCTGCAATCTAGGAGAAGGAAGAGGTAATGTGACAGAGGGCTCTGTCTAGCTCACCGTAAATTGTTTATTTGATTTACCGCTACTACTAATATTCTATATCTGGTCAGTCTAGTAATATTCAATGTCTGTGGTCAGTCTAGTAATATTCTATGACTATGCCCTTTGTTTTCCCAAATTTAGTCAAAAAATTTGTTCACGACCAACACATCTCTATCGAGAGCAGTGTAAACAGATTAAGTTTCGTTTGAAATGATTCACACGGCCTGGCAACCTGTTGCAGAGCATATTCTAAAATATAGGAGAAATAAACATTAAATACATGAGAAATTTTACTTTGGCAACAATTTAGTCCATGTCGTGATTTCTTGTTTCATTTTATCGCTCTTTACATGGGGTAAGATTGGAGACAAAATGTGTTTAGGAGCCAACGGCTCCTAAGGTTTTTATTTTTTCTGGAGAACTTAATTTGTTTGCTCATTTTCATTGTGCTGCCTTTGACTCTGTGACAGATGTGAACTAGTATGCAAGGCAGAGATTGAAGGCCACATGGTGGGTATCAGCAGCACAATGAGGGAAATGGTAAACACGGCGCTGATTCTGAGTGGTGCTGATTTAAATGCTCCAGTAGCCATTCTGCAGGGCAGAGCTGGGGTCACTGTGTGTGTGAGTAATTGGTCAAATGCAAGAATGGCCTCAGTGCCAGAGTGTGATTTAATAAGAGAACACAGACGAAGCTGTGAAGCCTGAGGAGGACATAGCACTCACCAGGAGCCATACTGCGAGATCTGCACCAACACAGGGACCATAATTACTCAAGCACAGTCATACATGCAATTATTGCCCACATGTTCTCAACTGCCCTCTTACACGTACAACATCTCTCTTTCTCCCTCACTGAGGGCATTTGGGGCATCATTCATTTTTCGTTTTTGCAAGCCTCATCTCATATCAGGAAAAGATTACAGCCTCCAAACCTCTAAAGAACCATCTTCTCTCATTAATTAATATTACTGACACTACAGTGATGGAACACAAAGCCAGAGTGCTCTCTGATCACCAGGGAAAACAGTACCCATTTCATTCTCCATATATGGTGAAGGACAGCGCTGCTGTGTTGAATTAGTTTGTTTGAATTTGTCTATCACTGAACTCCATGTAATGCCGCCATTATCTTCATCTAGGAAAGAGGTTTCTTTTATTAAGATGCAATAAAGAGCACTATATATCTCAATTAATACTATTAAACACCTCAGAAGAACACACAGAATGGTATGTCAGCAGGCTCTCAAACTTTCTTCATTAATGTTAGTCTTCACAGAAATATGATAACAAATGGTTCAAAAAGTAATTATTTTTATGTGTGCCATTTGTAGTTATGTTACAGTCATCACAATGTTAAAACCTTTATTATAATATTTGTTATTAGTTGTTAGCTGTTATGATTCATTGATGGTGATTATTATTATTATTATTACTATTGTATATTAAATATAGGAAAGCATGCACCAGAACCCTGTTCCAGGAGTAAAAGTCAAGACAAAACAGTGTTTTGTTTTTTTTTAAACCAAGGTAACTTATAGGGAATATTTATAGGGAACCTTTACTTTTTTCTAAAGTATTCTCTTTACTTTTTTCTAAAGTTGTGTTGTTGAGACAGTGTCTGTTGAATGCACTCCAAGTTCTACCTACATTTCTACCTACAGTCTAGTTTGCCAATGGAAAGTCATTCTGTGTTATTTAGTAATATAGTCTACCACAATATTAAACAGTTACTGCGGACAATTTTGAAATATTGTCTCTGCAATTTTGTTACACAAGCTGCAGCTTCAGCTGCAGCTCTCAATACACTGCCACACACTGATCACAACAACAAAACAAATTTGTTTCCTTCTAATCATCAGACATTTCTTCATGTTGCTGATTATTTACACTTTCAGTTTACATTTCTATTTGTAAAATGCCAGAGATATCGATATCTGGTTATAAATGCCAAAACTGAAACAGGGCAGCTGATAACAACCATAAGGAGTGACCAAGTAAAGTAATGTAATATTTAGATTTACATTTATGTATTAATATCTGACGTTTACAGACAGTGATGGGTCATTCTACAGTGAACAGAATACAGCATATCACACAATGAAACAGCATGTGCTTAAACACTCATGCTAAACTAGGTGTCATAAAAATGTATGCAAATACATGCTAGATAAAACCTTAAGGTGGAGCCCTGCACGGAACTATTTTTTAAATCCTGCTTCCGCTGAATTTCTGCCCATTACTGCCCACTCCTGCCCACTCCTGGAAAATACATTTATGGAGTAAAAAAATGTAAGAAAATATATTTATAAAGTGTTAAAAAAATATATCCATGTTCTGTTATTGTAAGTTAGTGGTGCGCACTGGCTTTCATAGAGGATGTGAAACACAAAGAGAGCTGCAAAAAGCACCCTCGAGACCAGCTTAAAGTCCTCATTCGTGTAGTGGATAGTGTTGGATATGAAAGTTTTGTGGTAATCTTCCCTCCATATAGCTATCTGCTGTAATAGCACATCCATATTTTTCAATTATATGTTTATCTCCGCTGACACGGATGCATGAACCTCCTGAGCTTTTCTCTCAGCATGCCTTGATACAGTTGTTGGATGAGGCAGAGTGTCTTTCACACTAAACTTCCTGTATTTAGCAGCGATGTTAACACCATGCTGAAGTACGTCAGTAAAGCCATCCCCGGCAACCAAATCATAAAGCCGAATATCTTTACAGCACAGCTCGCCACATTTTTTAGTACTCTCTAGCTTGACATGTAAAGGGAGAATTTTTTTTTTCTGCCAATTTCACCTTCGTCTGACTGGGGAGTAACAGGGCAAGTGTGTCTCCACAATCCTGAAGTGCCAGATTTGTGCCTGTTTTAGACTAGCGCTTTGCCACACTTTGCACAACACAAAGTCCAGCTCTTAACCAATTTCTTAATCTTTAGTTTTGTTTTATATCCTTCCTTCTTAATTTTATCGACAACTTCAACTGCATCCTCCATTCTGCTAACTATTTTGGGACCTGCTCCCGCCCACTGTCTCTTTTGCTCCCACCCCCAGCAACTTTAAACCCATCCAACCCCATAAGATTTGCATTGGGTCCTGAAGGACCCGCTGGATCCCACTCCCAATGCAGGGCTCTACCATAAGGATTAAGCACCATGATACAGCTTAATGTCAATTTGCTGCGAACAAGTGCTGAAAAGTTTCTTTACATTAGCTTACCTGTAAATACATATGGAGTGCTAATATTACATAATCAAACATAAAAAATATATTTAAACAATATTTTCATGAGTGCATTCTAGTTGGCTGTCATAAAAGGCGTGATGTGAATATTCTGGAATGTATTATTTAAAAAGGAACTCTAATATGGCTGCACATTTGTTGAATACTAACAATAAGTGTACTACTAAGGATTTATGTTAAGGATTTATGATACTCTGTATAGGTTATGAAATGACATCAGAATAATAGCAGAACTAACTTTGTCCTCTGTTTTTTCTGAGCAGAACTGCTGCACATTCTCCGACTGATCACCACAGGGTCACCACCTTCCTGGGTCTGCAATCGCCGGAACCCCATGCCAAAATATCTTTGACTGGTTCGGCTGCTTCCGCCTCCCCATGTGCTCTTTCCCATCCAAGGGCAACTGCTGTTTAAAACTCCAGCAGAAATTGTTATTTATGTTGTTGTGGACTAGAGACTCTCAGCTATTCTTTTAGCAGAACCTACCTCTATTGATTCTTAACTATTCTAACTCTGTTTAGCCGTAGATGGCCAATCTATCTAACAGTGTCTAACAGACTCTCTTTCACTTTCTCTCTGGGTCGACCAGAGGAGGATGGGTTCCTTTTTTGAGTCTTGGGGCTCGGACCTGAACTCTGTAAAGCTGCTTTGTGAGAACTTTGGTTGTAAAAAGCGCTATATAAATTGAATTCAATCAACATAATACAAAACAAGAGGAAAATCAATTACACCAATAAGTGCCCTGTACTTCACCCACCTGTCCATATCTATACATAAAGATTGCACAAACATTATTAGTGCTAGGTTCTCGCTATTACAGAATTCTACCCTACACCCTGAGTACTATACTCTTTAAGTATTCATTCTTTTCACTTTAAAGTGCTGCACTGTAATTGTACAGAATGCAGAGTATTGACTGCTCCAAGATGGTGGTGCCATTGACATGGCTGGCTGAGCCAAATGTGGTCTCTGTGAAGGTATATTGATGCTTTGACCCTCAAAAAGGTGAAAACTCCCGTTTCACCCAGCACTGAGAAATGTAAGTATGCTATATGTCGCAAATGTATTTGTCATACCAAACACACACGTATTAAGGAAAAGCAATGAAAACAGACTAAACTCAGCCTTACTATATGAAACACGTTGAAGCAAGCGGTTCAGTGGACAGCATGCAGGCTAGCAGACTCCACTGGTATTCAACTTTTAAGATTAACTATTTACTAAATGATGAACTGTAAATCTTGAACAAAGAAAAATACCTGTATGTCTTACAAACTTCATGCCACTAGTTCCCTGTGCAGACTTGAGCTCCCCCATTGTTGCTTGATGCTAGTATATAATGAAAATCTTGTATCCGTGCTAGCAGAAAATAGCATTAGCGTTATTTTTTGACCCTCAAGTGCTATAAAATTACATATGCTTCTGGTACAACATGATAATATGATACAGCATGAGAGGTGTCATTTGTGTTTGGTTACAGTGCAGATGCCTGTAATGTTTTCCATGCTTTATTTCATGTTGGAACAGCTTCACGTCTCTTGGTAAAGGTCAGGGCTCCATGGCAGGGCTCTCAGCATCAGTCCCATTGTGATGCAATGAAAATGATTGTGTGTGTGTGTGCGTGTCTGTGTGTACGCGTCTGTGTGTATATGGGTATATATGTGTGTGTGTGTGTGTGTGTGTGTATGTATATGTGTATGTATGTATATATGTGTATGTATATAAAATGTAGGTGTATGTATGTATGTATGTATTTATTTATTTATTTATTTATTTTGTATTTTAAACCATGATTTTGTCTGACACTGTGGTTGGTGTAAGCAGCCAGGAAACCTAGACATTTATAAATGTGTTTTGCAGTATTATTGTCTTCAGACCTACGTGGTGCTAATATGAAATCTAATCTAATATGAAATATTATTAGTTTTATCATTATTTGTGTGTTTATTGATAGAAATCTCACTCAATTTTACTGTTTTACTTTAATGTTCGAACAAACTGTATTAATGTTTAAATATTTAAGAAATAATCTTTTTTTTTCTATTGTTATCACATTCCTATATATAAATGACCACATCTGTATTTAAGACATTTTTGTGGACTTTCAGATCCTCTGTGTCACAGCCTTTATATGTCGCTCAACATGAACTTACTACCCAGCTTTGCTGATGTAAAGGTTGCAGTATCAGGACTATGTACCTAAAACTGAACAACAAAGCAGTCAGTGACCTCTGGGTTCACCTCCATCCTTTAAATATCCCCAGGCAGCTTGCCCCACAGTGACTGAACTGGTTCAGTGAGAGTCATAGCGCCACCTACAAGCCTTTGCTTTGATCTGTGCAGTTTGGAGTCAGGTCGAGTTAATCCTGACCTCAGCTCAAGTATCTCCGCCTTTCCGTCTGTCATCAGCGATACATCAGCTCTTACTGCAGATGTAATTAAGCTGTCAAGAGTGCCAGCAGCGAGCAGTTTGTCAAACGGCAGTGGATGAAGCATTGTTTTGAGGAAATATGACACATTCTGGGATCTTTTAGTCAGACCTTGCTGTGGTCACTTCAGCTAAATGTATTGAATGTATTATTAATTTATTACAGCAGCTAAAGGACTACAGTACAACAGCAACAGTACTATGCTAAATTTCTTGAATTCACTCGATTCAAACATGTTAGTCATTTGAAAATCAAAAAGGCTAAGTAAAACTAAAATGGGTCTCATTGCTCATTACCTTGTCCAATATTTTTGCCTTTTGCCATTAATTTATTCATCTCCTGATTTTTTTTTTTCAAGTCATGAATGCAAATGTGTCTCTTCCAACACCATGACAGGATGTAAAGTGTAAAGGCCTCTGGACAGTAGGACTGCTGTTTACATCTCCTTGCCCTGGGTCCTTTTTTTGTTCTTTCTTTTATTTTTTTGAATGGAGCAGATGGATGTTGAGTCCCTTTGAAATACTGGGGCAGATGTTTCAGTCAGACAGGCTTTTCCATTCTGCACACATTTGCATGTTTTGAAGCCCAGCAGCAGCGGCAGTAGCATCGAGGGGAGATTAGCTGTGTGCTGTCAGCGGGAGATGTATGGATTAATGCCTACAGGAATGCCCTGGGAGAAGAGGGGCGGGGGGGCACTCATTCACCAAATACGCGTGGTGTTTACTGGACCTACAGAGGCATTAAGGGTTTAGAAAAAATGTAGTTTTGAGCATCATGTAAGCCTATAAACGCTGTGTAAAGAGCGAGAGCAGCACATCCCCTGCGTGCTGGAGGATCAGCACCATGGACAGAGGCACAAAGCACATCACTGTACGCCCGTCCAGGCGCCACCAAGTCAAGTCAAGTAGGTTTTATTATAATTTTAACCCTATACACACACAGTGAACCGAAACAACATGCTTCCAGGACCACGGTGCAACACAAGAAAAGAACAGGTCAACAACAAGGAACACCAGCAGGGTTCACTCGTATCAGACCATGAGGGTGTTGAGTTTTTTGAGGTGCCACACTCTGAGCGAGGTTCACCCGATCTTCTCGAGTGTCTGAGTGGAAAACAAAGCCACGTGTCGTGTCATGAGAGTATGGCCTCGCCTCTTCTGTGCCCTCCCCCTCCTCCCTTTACGTATCACCGACGACATGTGCGTCGTGAACCCGGTCTTCACTCCTCGACGGCGGCTCCAGAGCTGAGCGCGCGGTGCTAAACCCCCCATCCCCCTCCAGAGGCAGGGGCGCGTGTTCTCTCCAAGCCCATATGAACCCCAGTCTTCCTCTCGCGCTCAGCACCGTCACGAGCTCTTAGATCTCCATCGAGAGCGATGGTCCTCGGGCTGAACACGGCGCGCCGCGGTTCTTTCTCGTTGCGCGCGAGGAGCTCGAGCGACAATCTGGAATGTAGCAATCTGCCACCTCGCTTAAATAACGCCAGTAAAGGTCAGTGAAAGAAAAGAAGAAGAGAAAAAAGACAAAGAAAAAGTGGATGGGAGCATGATTTCTGGACGAAGGAAAAGCATCCAACAGCCGCATTAACTTTACTGGGCACGCGGCGGGTGAAGAGCCACAGAGCCCGTGGACCCGGACCAGAGTGAAGATTCTCTCATCATGCCGGTGCGAAGAGGTCATGTTGCGCCACAAAACACATTTCTGGGAATAATAATCCGCAAATTCGACGGACAGAGTGAGTATTTGCACTCTCTCGGTCTGAAAAAGTGCACAGTTTTAGAAAGAACAGAATGAGTTGGTCATGTTTCTGCCAGTTTCACTTTCACACAGCTAAGTGTCAGAATAACTATAATTTAAACATATTTGGTGAATGATGAGAGGCACTGCAGTGAGACAGCAGCTCTTCACTGAAGACTGAAGGGCTTAAAAAGGCAAACGCAGGACAGAAAAACAAAAGCAGACAATGGTTACAAGCTGCAATGAGACTAGGCTGTGTGGTACTTCAGCCCTGGGGGTCCTTTTAATAACGGTGTGGTTTGTTTATAATTTTTAAATCTCTAACTGCTTTAAATTATGGAAAAGTAATGCAGGTAGATTTGAGTTTTCATGTTGCTCTGATGAAACATTCCCTGGAGTTTTCCTGCTTACACAAAGATGTCAGATGAGCAGCCCCTTTACTGTAGTACTACACTAACACTACACAAAAAAACTTTGTATATTTCTTGAATTCTCTTCATTCCAATGTCAGTAGCGAATAAAAACAGTTTTCTCTAACAAAGTAAAGTAAAAACAATTGTGTGGATGTAATATATATTGTTCATGTGCAAACAGTTTGAAATGTTTGATAAGTCTTTTTTTTTCTGTGTACATGTATGCAGCCAGTCCAAAATGAGATTTGTCTCTTAACATGAGATTTGTCTCAGTTTTGCTAGTAGATGCTTGGTAAACACCAGAGGTGGAAGAGATTGCTCTGCTGAACTTCATCCACACATTTTTTTTCTCTCAGTAATGGGGCAATAGTGAGGCATTTTTTCCCCAAAGCTGTTTTTGTTGTATTTTCTCACAAATGCTTACAGTGAATAGTCTTTACTGCAGACTATAATATGTATGCTTTTGTAACTTACAGTAATCTGTTAGTGACAGATGTGTGATAGCTTTAAGTATTAACATATGGGTGTTAATACAGATATTCCAGAATTAAAATGGGTCACAAAGGATCTCCTTTCTCTTTTTTCTCTCATTCAGTCTCCTCTCCCTCTCTTTTCTCTGTGTGTGTGTGTCTCTCTCTCTCTCTCTCTCTCTCGCTCTCGCTCTTTCTCCTCTTTCTCTCTCTCACACACTCTCTCAAAAAATCCATGTCTCTGTATAATTTGGGTAAATGTTTAATTTGGCAGGGTAACTGCAGGTGCCTTCACACCCACACATTCAAATAAAGTTGGCTTGTGATAGATTTACACTTCTTCTGTAAATGAATCATGTGAGAATGATGTGAGAAAGTCAGGCCAAGCAGAATAGAAATGATCAAAATGAGACCTATCTGGGGTGAGGAGTGACCTTCACTTTGTGTCCTCTGCAGATAAGAAATTCATCATAGCCAACGCTCGTGTGCAGAACTGTGCTATTATCTACTGTAACGATGGCTTCTGTGAGATGACGGGTTTCTCCCGGCCAGACATCATGCAGAAACCCTGCACATGCGACTTCCTGCATGGGGAGAAGACCACGCGGCATGCCATCGCTCAGGTGGCCCAGGCCCTGCTGGGCTCTGAGGAGCGAAAAGTGGAGATCACCTACCACCGCAAAGATGGTCAGTCTGCAACACACTGCTCAGTTTTCTGGCTCCAGGACTCACTACTGCTCTGCTGAGTGATGTGAATCAGTCCTGTGAGTTCTGAATGGAAGGCGAGAGAGAGAGAGAATAATATGACCCCTTTAATGTGGTATTATTACAAAGCACTTTGAATGAAATGAGAGAGAGAGTAAGTGCATTCTTTTCTTATATGGGTAGTTAACTCAGGTCTCCAGTGAACATTTTCTCTCTCCTCCTTTCATGCAGTCCTGTAACATGTCATTTTGTCAGGAGCCTGTTTTGTACCGATTTGTTCAGTGAAGCTGTCACAGCTAGACCCCTAACGTAAGTGTCCAAGCTCACGCCAAAAGCTCCTCAGACAAATTCAGCCCCCATCTGTGTTGTCCTGTGCCAACACAGTGGATTAAAGGAAACGTGCTTCCATATCTGCTTTCAGTGTTCCTTCATTAGCACCCTTTCCCATTCCCACCCTTCCCTACATAAGTGTCTGCAGAGCTAGCAAAGAAGCAGCATTACTGATGAGCTATTACTTCTGTTACGTGCTCCTGAAATATTGATTAACCATTGCATATTGTGTTTCAAATGGCCTGTTGGTTCTGGGTATTGATCATAACACCACCATAATAGCAATAGTAATATGGTTAAAGTGTTTTGGGAAAAAAAATACTGGCATCTGAACCAGTGCATTATTGAAGACACTGGTTAATTCTGTTCTTTTACTGTTGTTGTACACTAACTCTTGCAGCCTGACAGTTGTAGAGAGGGTTCATCTTTTTCAAACTTCATGCAGTAATGTCTACCTGGGCACGCTACTGTACACAGGCCTTCCATATTTTTATAAATTATGAGGTGCTGTGAAAAAGGACCATTTCAGAGAACGAGAGCAAGAGAAGACCTCTAACAATGATCTCTGGCTGAGGAATAAAACAGACATTGCATAATAGTGGAGGTATAATCACTGGTTTTGGCAGGTAGAGCAGCTCTCATCTGCACACTGCAATTTAACAGCACCTGGCATAGGGGCGAGGAGGGAGAATTACACTGCAATTCAGCAGCCATCTCCGCTAGCTGTGGATTTTAATAAGCAGCAGTCGTACCTCCACATATTAACAAAAAAAAAGAATTGTGAAAAGAAAAGAGATTGTGCTTCATTATGGTATTATTATTACTGCTATTAGGGATTTCTACAAAGCACAGAACGCAAGCTCAATAGTAGATGCAGCTAACAAGACATGCGAGAGTAATCCAGATAAATCGAAAATGTATTACTGCTGGACTTGCTGCAGCTATTCATAATAAAGATATGAATTATGAATAAGGACATTCAAATAATTTGATTTTGGCCTGAGCTGCAGCAATGAAGACAGACAGGCCTGTTTGAAGCAAATTTGTGCAATATGTTTGTGGCAGGAGTTCTCCAGCCTGACAGATGGAACCATCAGAGCCTTTGTGCTTTACTCGTGGCGCACGTGTCAGGCCTGGGAGCTGTCTGTGGCTGCTAAGTGTTCTAAGAGCAGCTTAGCACTAAAATGCAGGCAAATTGAAGGCAAATTCTCTTGTGTGAAGCATTAGGCTGTTTTCTAGTGCCTTCACAGTCGATACAGCGTGTACTAGGTTAATGATCATTGTGAGGTTGAGCAACGCGATATTGTCTCAGGCAGCAGAGGTAGATGAATTGGTTCAGATGTGAGGGGTTCCAGAGGAGAAGTTCTTACACTCCCTCACTGCCTGGGCTGCAGTTTACCTGCGGCTGAACACTGTTTTAATGAGGATACAAATAGCTTACTGCAAATCGATTTGCAATCCCATGTCACCACGAGACTGAATCAATGGGTGACTGCAGGCTCCTTGTCTGTTGCTATAAAGCCTATTGCCCTCTCCAGCGATAAGCCAGACACACACTCACAGACTTTCTGGGCCCGTCCCGTCATGCTGTTCATACTAGCAAGCTGTCATGACCCTGTGAGGTGGGGGAAAGAAGTGGGGGTGGGATACATTTGTTTAGCTGTCCCAGGGCAGGCATGAGGAAGAAGATGTTTGTGTATAATTGGCGCCAGTGACAGACCGGCACTGTACAGCATATGGAGTTGTCAGCTCCTGAGCTGCCTTAATTGACTCATTACACCTGCGGGCCCTGACACCACTCTTCATGAGTTCAAAACGGATTTTAGTATACACGCAAGGATGATGAATCTTTTTTCCTGTCTTTTTCAATGCCATTCCTACACAGAACCTCAATTTCATTTACAAAGAAACGCTGCGCTACAAATGTCTTTCGAACCTCTCTTGCGGCATCGGATTCATAGAGATACACACAGATTACCATTTATTCTAGCTCTATTGGTGTATTTTGTCTTGGTTGGATGTCATTCTGCAGCACCCAGCATGCCTGTCCCAGGCGTGATGAGAAAGAGGAGACAGACGCTGCTGCAGCTCGCTCTGAAGTCACACTGAATTAAAGGCATCCTGCGAAGCCGCATGCAGATGTGACGTGCTGTCATTCACCAGCCCCATGAAGCACAGGCACACAAATGCTCCCCACTGCTGTTCTTATAGGCCTAGACCATAATACACTCCTGCAAACATTCAGAATGTTTTTCTATTTTCTGTGTCCATGAATAAAATGTGATGTTTTGTAGTCAATGTGTGATGTTGTGCTCAGAAGATGCTTGTTCTCCATAAACAAGTTTGACCTGTTTAGATCAGTGGTGATGAATTATAGGTCTTGTATATAGACAGCAGAGAGAGAGAGAGAGAGAGAGAGAGAGAGAGAGAGAGAGAGAAAGAAGTAAAGGAGAGAGAGAAAGGATGACTGAGCATGAGGATTGATCCCACCCAAATCACCAATTTCTGCCACTGACGAAGAAAAAGACTGACAGCGTGAGAAGAACAGAGGGTGGTACATGAATAAATCGAGCTCTTTTTTACCGTGCAGCTGAACACACACAGCACACTGTCAAGGTGTCTTGTAAATTGGTGTCTTGTAAAGTGTTTTTATTCTTGCTTGTTTGCAACTTAACTATGCTAAATGTTCAAAAGTATGTACTTATCAAGCATTTCCTCTAAAATCAAGGCTAGTAATAGGGTCTGGGTGTTTTCTGTGGAACAGTTGGAGAACCACTGCCATAAAATAACCAAATTAGTTAACTGCCAATCATTCAGTTGTCTCATTCAATCAATTACACTGTCTTGATACTTTTGCACATATAATATAGCTACAACACAGATACAATATGGCTGAAATTTGTAAGGCAACTATATTTACTTCATTAGATACATCTTCCTAGTATCTTCACTCATCAGTTCTTTTATGAGATACTATAGTTCATCTGTTTTTACACATTATCATTTCTTATCCCACTTTAACACATTCATCAATTATCAGGACCACCAGTAAGCAGGTATTATTTGGGTGGTGGATCATTCTCAGCACAGTGTGCACTTATTGTCCAGTATTAAACAAATATTACCTGATGGTAAAGCAAATATAAAGTTTATAGTTCATCTAAGCATGCACAGTTTGTGTTAGCCAACCTCCAGTCCTTCATTAGTGGTCAGTTTCTAGATATAGGACCCTGGATATTTTTTGTGGGTGGATTGTTTTCAGTCCAAAAGTCTCCCTGAAGTTCTCCCTAATTTAGTCGTGTCCTTTTCCACCCACTAGCCAGTATTCCCTTAGTCATTGATTCTACACTGAGAAACTGAGGGCTAAGATACGCTTCCTTCGATTCACATGAAGCCATGCACTGCATCTTTAATGCTTAGGAGAATCAATTTTGTTACATCAGCTAGAAGACGCCTGTAATGGCTCTCTGTGCAAAGACACATGTCCAGGCACACACACGAACATGCCACTACCATGTCAGTGTCACTGCTGTGCAAGGAATGATCCACCACAACTACTTCCTTCTCACTGTTAGTCCTAACAAATGATTCAGGTAAAGAACATGGACAGTACACTGTAAAATGATGATGATGATGATATTATTATTATTATTGTTTTATTATTATTATTATTATTATTATTATTATTGTTAATAATAATAATAATACCGTTTTTGCATTGCACTTTACATTTAAGACAAATCTCAATGTTTCACAAAATAAAAGCATTGTTAGAAAAATCAAAAGAACAAATCTTAAGGTGATGGAACGAAATGATTCAAATTGAATCATAAGAATGTATCTGTAAAAAGATGAGAGCAGGCACTAAGGTTAATTAAAAATAATAGGTTCTGCTAAAAATAAATGTTTTAAGCCATTTTAAGGACTGTAAATAAAGAGGGGACAACCTAAACTCTTACAAAATTAAAAACAACATAAAAGGTTTTTAGAAGGGTAAGAACCTAAAAATTAATTGGTTTCAACTAAGTTTAAAATAAACATCCACTAAAAGTTTACTTGGTAGTGTGTATGTATGTATGTGTGTGTGTGTGTGTGTGTGTGTGTGTGTGTGTGT
>JBBJLS010000002.1:17262905-17272918 GCA_037577275.1 Bryconaethiops microstoma | reverse complement strand
TATATACATACACAATTTTCCTGCATCATCAATAATTCATGTTTCCCTGTCATGGTTAACAAGTTAAATGTGTGCATTTGTGTCTTTAGCAGGAGTAGCTGTCTCGCAGTTGGTGTAATAATACTTTGTAGCATAATGTGTCTTCCAAAAGGGGAGGCTGACACCCGATCACACGTGTGTGTGTGTGTGTGTGTGTGTGTGTGTGTGTGTGTGTGTGTGTGTTTGTCTGTAGGAGCTAAAGGGATAATGGGGTGGAAACAGGCATGCTGCTGTAGGGAGATGCTGATAGATATAAGGCATGTGGTGGGCGAGAGTGCAGGGTTTCACTCGCCCAGGTCCCTGGGGCTCCAGGCCTATGGCGCCACGCTTCACTTCTTACCACGGGTGAATGCTGTGGGGACAGAGGGGCCTCATGGTCTAGGGGAGGTCTGCTGGTAGTAGGTGTGCTTCGTGAGAGTCGGACGGTTGCTCCTGAAAGGACAGCATGAATTATTAATGCCACACAGCCTCTTTGGTTACTTTTGTGGCTGTTGTGAAACAATGATGCGTTTGGCTCGATCAACATCTAGGCATGTTCAGGTCTGAAGTCAGACTGAGAGAGTAATGAGCATAGTGTGTGAATTTAAATCATATCAGGTTTAATTTGAGATCAGGTGTTGTGTCTGCAAAGGATCTCCTGCTTATCATGGAATAAAACACTAGCGTGTTTTCTTTTTTTTTTTTGTATGGTTGTATCTGCTCTTGTCTTTATCAGCAGTCACTCCAATTTATCAACCCAGTGATAAAAGTTGCTACTTACAGCCTGAATTTAGTTGTGAAAATAGAAAGTGTTAGTCAGTCTTGCACAAATTAGAAGATTCTTTATTTATCACATGCATAGTCATACAAGTACAACACACAGTGAAATGATTTTTCTGCATTTAACCCATTCACCAAGTGAAGCAGTCGGCTGCCACCAATGAGGCGCCCAGGGAGCAGCGTGTGGGCACCTCAGCCGTGATACTAGCAGTTGGGATTTGAACCTCAATCCTCTGATTGCAGGGCCAACGACCTAACCACTAGGCCATCCAGCCGCCCAAATTCATTTGTTTCAGGTATGATGGGTACTAGGCTGTGGATGGATTATGTTGAAAAGTCAGTGAGGGCTATTTTGTAGCAAGACCTTAAATTGGCCTAGATCTTTATCATGTATGTAAAAAAACAGTATAAAGCATCATCTAATCAGTGAAAATCTTAAGTTGTCCAGTGTATAGATTCCTTATACTGACTACAAGAAGAACTTAGTATCGTTATGCAGACAATCCTTTTTTTTTAATTCTATATATTTATTTTTAATAAATGCAATATTATAGTTTCTTGGTGATGTTTGGTTACTAGTTTGTAGAAAGCTGATGTTTGGTTAGTAGTGATTAAATGGATGATGTTTACCTAGTTTGTAGGTGGTTATGTTTGGATAGTGGTTTGTAGATGGATGATGATTGGTTAGTAGTTTATAAATGAATGATTGGTTAGTCGTCTATAAAAGTATGATGTTTGGTTAGTAGTTTTTAGATGGTGATGTTTGGCTAGTAGTTTGTAGGAGGTGGCTAGTAATCTGTAGGTAGAATAGTTGCTTAGTAGTCTGTAGATGGAAAATGTTTGGCTAATGATACAGTGGGAAATAGCGCTCTCCTTTCAGCAGACTTGTACTGAAGCACCTGCTGTCTCACACTCTGCTGCAGTGGTTGTCAGTGTACAAGGTGTGGTGTCTAATCTTTATTACAGATTTATCTACAGATGCCAGACAAGCTACAGCTAATGAATCAGAGAAATAAGAACTGCAGTTACATCTTAGAACACTTGTGTGAGGCAACACTTTTTATTTTTCCTCATCATAGCACACCATATCCAGTGGGCCTGCAACACTCTTTTGAAACACCTTTAAATATACATTTTCACATTTATGTTGTGTAACTCTAGAGCAATTAGAGCCTATTTAGTACTAGCTTGTGGTTAAATATTGATCTTGTGTATTTGATTTTATGTATTTCTTAATCACGCATTCTCATTGATACTGTATGCACGGTGTATATGCATGTTCCAGAATTCCAGAGAAATCAGGGTGTTTACAAAATGCCTCTCAAATGGACAATATCACGCTAAGCATTTTTGCTACATTTGTATGACAAACAGAATGTGAATGACATTTTAGCAGGTTCATTTTTTGCATGTTTTCTCCAATTGAGATTCATCTCACACATTTTTTCTTAATCAGCAGTTGTAATGAACCCTTCAAACAACTCCACATGAGTAGCAGATGGAGAAAGTGATAGCTCGTCAAGGGCATATGCCTGTCCAAAACATCACTATAGCACTGCATATGAAACAGTGCTGGTCAGCTCAGGGAGGACCTCTTGAAAGCCATCCAGAGGCATCCTGGCCATCTGTTCCACCAGTTCTGCCAGGGCAAATTCCCATCACTCGCTCCTCCTTTCACTCTGGCTGATTTCAGTGGACTCAAACCAGCAGTGAATGGGCCTCTAATCTAGCTCACACGCTGTAGTGAATCTCATCTAGGAGCTTGAAATGATGATAACCGAGATGTGGACTATAAATTCTGTTGGATGTAGCAGAAAAAAACAGTGTTCTTCTTCATCAAACACTATGCTTCCTCACTCACAGCGGGAAATACCAATAATCAACATTTGGCACAATGAACTTGCCCTGGAATCTGTGTATTAAACAGTGGGTATAGTGGAGCACCGCCACTACTCACTCAGTAGTCCATGCAATGACTTCAAGCGACACTGATTAAAAATGAAAATAGGCCGCAGCGTCTGGCTTGCAGCAACCCCAGTAAGACTAGAGAGAGCCACATGGCCATCAGACCGCAAACAAAGGGTTAGTTTCTCTCCTTCCTCCCCTGCTTCACTAAGCTCTGATTGGTCCATTCCCAGAATGGTTGTGCATTAGCTCCAGCAAAACAGCCCTGCAACTATAACCCTGTCAAAATGGATCAGAGAGACATGCAGGGGCACAGAGATGACTCTCATGTCTCGTAGGATCCTGCTGAGGATTCCTCCACCCACTTACATCCATATGATTGTCAAGTGTAACAAATAAACGATTAACTAGAGAGTGAATTGTTGGTTTTGCCTTCAAATAGAACTCGCCATTCGTTGTGAGGTAGTAGCATTAACTGACCACATTGCACTCATGGTTGTTGTCTATATTTGAAAGCAGTACTTGCCAATCAGTTTATGCGATTTGATAATTTTCTGTTCCATTTACTCTTGTTTCTTGAACATTGAGAGCAGAGCCTGGGAACAGTCAGCTGGTTCTGATAGTAGCTGAGCCTGCACTGGTCAGGCCTTTGTTGAATGCACATGATCCTTGATGTCCTGCAAAGTCATGGCTTTGTGAACCATGCCTCGCATTATGATGCGGGGGCATTATCTCCATATTGTTCAAAGGAACTGGTTTAAAAATGCCCATCTGGTGGAGATTAAGTTAGTGTACTCTTCAATCAGAGTCCTCTCATAAAACCCATTCATTCAGAACTCAGCTGCCTAGAACAAAGGCCAGATAAACAGCCGTCCCCGTCATTATGTCTCCTTGCTGATGCAACATTAAAACGTCCACTTCAAATTGAATTATGTGTAAGAGAGCAGCCGTGAAACATATAGCTGCAACCTTTCACCTGAGTCATTACACTCTGAATCTTCTCTGCTGACTGATATTGCTTTGCATGGTGGAGAGTCAAATGGAGATCCATTCATCAGCTTCATAATGACTTAACAGAGCCTTTCCTTAAGGCACACCTACAATGGAGCTATTTTAGCCCTAATGCCTTCAAATGTGTGTAACTCTCATGGCAAATGAAACACAGTCTTTCTCCCTGGGGATGAAGGAAATCAGTGGCTAACATTTGAAGTAAATGGGGGAGGTTCTTTCAGGATATTGGCCGAAATTATAGGAGATCCATAAAGATCTGAAGATTTCTGAAGTATCTTTGAAAACTCATTTTAACGAATGGAGTGTGATTATGTTGTGTTCTGAGAAAATTGTTTTGGCACCTTTATAATGATCTGATTTGTACTCCATTAAGGCTCTGCTTAAGATAGCACAGGTTATGAGAACATAGCACATTTTAAAGCTCTGTCCAGAGTCCATTTTAACACCCATGACAGTAATGAAACAGATTTGACTGCTGTTGAAGACTACATGTCTGTACATGCCTAGCTTTACTATCTTAGATAAAATAAACAATCAAACTGCATTACTGGCCATGAAATACTTCTGATTTCACACACAGGATTATACAGACGTATAAAATAATGCCCTGCAAATTTGGTTGGCATACAAATACACTGATGTCTGGCAGTCATTTTCATTGGAGAACCTCAGTTAGACATATGCATAATTCTAGTTGGTTCATGTCAGTGAAATGTGTAAGTTGTTGCTGTTTACAGTTTTCCAGAACAGATTTAAGAAATTACAAGAGATATTGTACTGTATCAGTTAATATGTACTCATAGTGGTTTTCTCTTTGCCATGGTTTTCCAGGTGCTTTTAAATTCTCTGACCACTGAAAACAAAGTTGCATTATGCAGCTGAATATGACATAGATCCATAGTCGACACACAGTGGACTAGTCATATTTATACCGTGCATACCACATTAAATATCAAATAAAGGACCATTATGTGGACAGATGAATGTTGTCCTTATAGTGTTTTGTTGCAGAAACAGAGCTGCACTCAATCAAGAGTGAGAAAAAATTCCTGTTATTTCGTCTTTGTAAAGTTTTGCTGCTACTTCTGCATTTGCATCAGCTCTGCAGCATATATATCAGTCATGATTCTCCCAAGCTGTAAACACCTCTTTGAAACGTTCCTTAGTAAAGGCCAGACTGAGGCACTGAGCGCTTCTTGGGCTGCTGTGGGTTAATTATTGATGGTGGAAATAAGAATCTAATTAAATTTCCATCATCATGAAAAGACGACAGTCCTCAGATCAGTGGCTACGTACAGTATATGCAGTATAAGCCAAGATGACACATCAGTAACCCTACTGTAATTAGTCAGAAGATCCCTCACCTCCCCTCGCTATTTTACCCGGCATCTCATTCATGGTTTAGGCCACAAAGGATATGAATGATTCTTTAAGTATATTTATCACATTCATGGAATATTTATGATTCAGCTCATGCATCTGTTCATAAAACCCTTGATTAGTTGAATCAGATATTTTAGCTAATTGAAAACATGATGCTATATTCCTCAGGGTACAGGGAATGAAGAATGCTGAAGTAAGACAAGTTATAATCATCCTGAAGTATTTCAGAATGAGAATGAAAAGACCGTCTAGGTTCTCAGTTGCTAACTGACCCCAGAGCAGCTTTTAAAGATAGAGAAGGCCTTTTGACAGTCGAGCGCTTGCTCATAGGCAAAGGTTTTTCCTTCAGAAGGATGTACACAATGCTAAATGGCCCAGGAGGGTAAGTTTAGTCAAGTGGAAGAATGAGAGTTGATAAGATTTGCGTTCCCCTGCAGCCTGAAACCTTTGACATTCCATCAGACCCAGGTAGACAGGAGGGCAGCTGAAAAACGAATGCACTGTGTGTGTGTGTGTGTGTGTGTGTGTGTGTGTGTGTGTGTGTGTGTGTGTGTGTGTGTGTGTGTGTGTGTGTGTTTATACATTTCCAGGACAAAATATCTTTGCTTTGTTAGAAAACCAAAGAAAAACACTACCAATTAATTATTTAAGGACCAATAAATTGGCCCTGACTTTGAAAAACACCAAAAAATATTTTTTGGTCATTGAGGTTACGGGTTACAATTAGATGTAAAAATGTTTCCAATATATTCTATGAAAATTTGTAGGCACCTGAGAAACTATTTACACTAAAGACTACTATTTAAAGAAAATTAAATGGTATTAAAATATATTTGTAATAATTTATGTACATCAGTGCATAACCATTTTTAAACCTCTCCTCATGACAGCTCAGTATTATCTGTAATTACCATCCAGTACCTGGTTCAGCTAACAGTGCTTCATCAAGTTAACTCAGGTCATTGCTGGTGATAATACAAATCCATGAGGACAACCAAACCTTCTTCTAAACAGCGCAAAAGATATCAACTTTTTATGTTTATTTATATTTACTTTTGTTTGTTTGGTACTGTTTACTGTATTAATTATAATTTGTACTTTTTCTTATTCGAATGCACTGTGTGTGTGTGTGCATGCGTGCGTGCGTGCGTGCGTGCGTGCGTGCATGTGTGTGTGTATTTGCACATTGGAAGTGATCGTGAAAGAGATATGAGTAGGGCTGTAGTGTGTAATGAACACTTTGGACCCAGGATTTACCCTCTCTTGACTGACATTCTGTGAAATGTGACTCGGGTTAAAGTCAGTGTAGTGTTGGGAGGTTAGTTGGGGATGACGTACAAGCCAGTTCACCGTAACACATCCTTTCCTTTACACTCGAAAGGCTTTCTAGTCTTGAGCCTTTATCTTGATTGTTAACATGTAAGGTTACCAATTGGAAGATCCTTTGATGAGGATGGAATGAGCTTTATTGATACTAACAGGACAACAGAGACTCCAGTCTAAAGCACCCATTAACCTTGCTGAGATGGTGTTTACCTGTAATCACATGGGCTTGGATAAAGAGAAGGTATTAAGTAATTAACAAGGTTACACTCAGTAATGTAACCTAAAATTTCAGTAATGAAAGGGCCACTGCATTTGAATAATTGTGGTTTCATTTGCCCATAAAAACAAGGCAATACAATATGAATCTTTAGTGTTCAAGGCTATATTATTAACAGTAACAAAATGTAAGCAGCAATGTTTCTTCCTGTGATCTTTAGGATTAATTCTGGCAGTGGAATTCACATTGTGACATTTTACACACTTATAAGCCTCACAGAGGAAGAATTATCCACCATGCTGACAGTATTCTCAGTCACTGAGTATGTGTAGTCATGGGAGGACTTTCATACAGACAGCAATATGTCATGAAAAGTTGAAATATATAGTTGAACAATTTATTATAAAAACAGATATCAGGGTCCTGGGTAGAGCTGTACAATAATATATTATCAACATCATGCATAAAATAATATAATATTGTGAGTGTATGTTCTATTGTTATTTTAGGTCATTTATAAAGAAATTCTAAAAGGTTCACAAACTTTTAAGCACCACTGAAATGGGACACAATAAATATTCTATTCCTACAGCATATCAAATTCAGCCTGCTTCAAACTGACATGAACAACAAACACGAATCAATGAAAATGAATTAAGTCTCCTGATTATTCTAGTTTAAGTGTGATACAGACAGATAAACATAGGGAGACAGAGCAAAGAAGACAACTGTTGTAGTTTCATCACAGACTTGTTTGAAGTCTTCAAATAACACAAGTCAACAAAAAAAATATTTTTGTAATCACCAGAAACCATAACTCACTTTTCTAAACCAGTTTTTAATGCTGATTTCAGATCTGCTTTTAGTTTGTTTCAGTCACATCAACTTTTTGAATTATGAGTAAATTTTAGTTTACAATAGACTTGCATGCTGTTTTTATTGAACCACAGGCATCAATCAGGCTGTTTCAATATTTTCAGGGCGAAGTCAGATAGGCGCACACTGTGGCATAGATATTATGATCACTGTCAGTCAACTACCACTGTTTCTTCAAAAATGTTTAGTATATGATTATTATATGCTAATTATACCAACTATCATGTAATATACAACTAGCTTCATCACAAACACTGTACGTGCAGGAAAAACTAAACACAGATTTGAAATCAGCATGAAAAACACTACAAAACCCACATTAACCTATCTTTGATGATTTTGACCTGCTGACCTGTGTAATTTAATTCAATGATTTTCTAATTCATCAGTTGCAAAGAAGAACTTAGAGAAAATTAGTTAACTCAATAAATAAATAATAAAAATAGAATGAAGGCCTCATCGTGTTTTGTGATGAAATACAATAAAACATCTGACTCTGCCTCCTCCAACTCACACAAACACATACGCATGAAATGCATGAGTGAAGATAATCCAGGCTTAAGTGAAAGAAAGGTGATTGTCAGAATGCTACAGGATGTTCCATGCTACCCTCTTCAGTGAACTATTCTTTCTCCATCTGCTCCAGTGCTTAATGGGCCTTAACTGTAGATGGCACTCAGGCCAGGTAGCTACAGGAGACCCTTGCTCACTGCAGTTTTACTTTTAGTTATGGCTCAAACTGAGGATGTGGTGCTGCCTGTAATGATGAATTAAACTCCAATGCTGAATTATAGAAAGAGTAAAATCATTTAGGTATGACTGACTATATGTGATGAGAGCATTTTAGCTAGTATAGTTCGTGTATAATAATAATTATTATTGTAGTAGTAATAATAATTATAATAATAATAAAAATAATAATAATAATAATAATACATTTTATTTATAGTCACCTTTCTAGCACCCAAGGACACTACAAAAAGTACAAGTAAATAAACAACAATAAAAAACAAAAGCAGAAAATATAAAGGCATTAAAAATGGTAAAATTGGACAATGCAAATAATTTAAAGACAATATGCAAGCTTGAACAGATGGAATTTGAGTTTGGATTTAAAAAGTGAGAGGAAACTGATGTTTTTAGAGGTTGGGTGGTGATGAGTTCCAAAGCCGGGGAGCAGAGCGACTAAAAGCTCTGGTCCCCATAGTGGTAAGACGGGCAGAGGGAACAGTCAGGTGAATGGAAGATGATGATCTAAGGTACGAGAGGGAGTGGCAACATAAAGGAGTTCGGACAGATATGGAGGGGCGAGGTTGTGACTGGCCTCGAAGGTCAACAGAAGGATTTTGAATTCAATGTGGAACTTAACCAGGAGCCAGTGGTGCTGCTGTAAGGTGGGAGTGACATGGTGGGATCTGATAATGATGCAGGCGGCTGAATTCTGGACCAGTTGAAGCTTATGAGGAGATTTTTGAGGAAGACCAAAGAGGAGGGAGTTACAGTAGTCTAGGTGAGAAGTGACAAGACTATGGACAAGAATAGCAGTAGACTGGGCAGTAAGAGAGGGGCGGAGACGATTTATATTGTGTACATGGAAGAATGTAGATCAGGTAATGTTATTGATATGGGATTGGAAGGAAAGAGTGCTGTTGAGGATGACACCCAGACTCTTAACCTGTAGGGAGGGGGAAATGGAGCAATTGTCAATAAGGAGAGAGAAACTGTCAGTTCTGGATAGTGTAGATTTGGTACCAATGATGAGAACCTCAGTTTTGTCACTGTTTAATTTGAGGAAATTTGAGGAAAACCAGGTTTTCATTTCAGTCAGGCAGTCAGTAAGGGAAGAGGGCGGGAGGTTGGAAGTGGGTTTACTGGTAAGGTAGAGCTTGGTGTCATTAGCGTAACAGTGGAAACTGAGGTTAAATTTGCGAAAGATCTTGCCAAGAGGAAAGAGATAAATAGTGAAGAGGATGGGCCCTAGGACACCAGAAGTAACAGAGGAAGGCTGAGATGAGAAAGATTTGAGCTGAATGAACTAAGTGCGACAGGAGAGATAAGATTTGAACCAGTCTAAAGGGGTGTGAGTGATACCGATGGAGAATAATCTATTGAGGAGGGTGGTGTGACAAATGGTTTCAAAGGCCGCACTTAGATCGAGGAGGATGAGGTCATTTTTAACTTTTATGAGGGCAGTTTCTGTGCTACGAAGGGGACGAAAACCACACTGGAACCATTCATACAGGTTATTATGAGACAAATGAGAGTGGAGTTGAATAGCTACAGATTTTTCGAGAATTTTGGAAATGAAGGGTAGATTACAAATGGGACGCAGATTATTGAAGTTGGTTGGATCAGCACCAGGTTTTTTCAATATTGGGGTACTGTATGTATGAGTTTTTAATAATTGGTTAATTATGTAGGGGTGGTGGTGGCCTAGTGGTAGGATACTTGCCTCTGGACCAAGAGGTTGTGGGTTTGAATCCTACCTCCAGCACAC
>JBBJLS010000002.1:17232739-17260103 GCA_037577275.1 Bryconaethiops microstoma | reverse complement strand
AGCTAAGGTTAAGATTTATAAACTGAGGTGGATTTCTTTAGGAAACCTCCAGAGTTTGAGAAAAGTTAACTAAAGAGCTAACAACAGTCTTAATACTTAGTGCCATTGTTTAGCCAAAATGTTGTTTGGAGGCTGAATTCGACACAGGAATGCATAGCTTTGATAGCTTAGCCTGGCTTAGCTACGGTTAAGGTTTATAAAACGAGATTTTAAAATGGCCAAATATATTCAAAGCAATTGTTCAATCTTACCTATGAAATGTAATCCGTCGGATCTGGTTTGGAGCATACAGCCCCATGCAGAACGTCTGAGGGATCTTTATTCATTACTTCAGTCTACAGCAATGCCTCTCGCAATATGACGGCAACGTTGACGTACGATGCAGCTGTTCATGCAGCGTCTAGTAATATTCAATGTCCGTGGTAAGTCTAATAATTTTCTATGTCTGTGGTCAGTCTACTAATATTCTTTGTCTGTGGTCAGTCTAGTAATGTATGTCTATGGTCAGTGTAGTAATGTATGTCTGTGATCTAGTCTAGTAATATTCAATGCCTGTGGTCAGTCTAGTAATATTCTATGTTTATGCCCTTTGTTTTCCCAAATTTAGTCAAAGAACTGACTCGTTCGTGACCGACACATCTCTATCGAGAGCAGTTTTAACAGATGGACTTTCGTTTGAAACATTTCGCACGGCCTGGCAATATGTTGCTGAGCACATTCTAAAATATAGGAAAAATAAACTTTAACTACACGAGAAATAGTGTGTTACCTTGGCAACAATTTAGTCCATGTCGTAATTTCTTGTTTCATTTTAACACTGGAGACACAATGTGCCATGACAATATTTATTTTCATTTATATCACATTTGACAGAGATTATGGCTCCTACAAAAATTTATTTGGCTCCCAAATATTTTGTGTTTATGGCTCCTAAAGTTTTTTTTTTTTTTGTCTGGAGCCCTGTAATATTTCGCAATGCTCTCCATGTAATTAACACTGATTTTAATGACTGATTTCACTATTGTCTGATTTTGTGTGGAAGTTGGGAAGTAGTGTTTGGTGGAGGGGTAAATCTAATTAACACACACTAAAATGAGCTAAAACTGCCCTGCACTAAGTAGTGTGCTAACTAGCATAGCTAGCTTACTTGTTAAAGTTAAAAGATGATGACTAGCTCTCTAGCTGTCTTTTCTCTAAAATGTTTATGCTAAAACAATCACTGCTGTCTGTAGACATTTTAGATGTCATGAGGGGGTAAGAGCACAATAAACAGACACCATCTTATTATATATTCGGTAAAGCTGCATTATCTGAATATCTGATTCATTTGTGTACAAAATAAATAGTTATATAATTATACTACAGTGCTTCATATTTAGTCTATAGTCCCTAAGACTCCAATATAAATAGAACATAAGGATGTGCACTTACTGTATCATAACCATATTAAACGGTTATTTGCTGAATGACAGCAAATAATGTCCCAGCTGTTTTCAACTACAGTTTACAGGGTGCATAATAGTATAATGAAAAACAGCATATCATGAGGCCCCTCACAACTTGGTACTGCCCTGACACTGCTGTCCTCTCCCTGTAAATCATCTTCCTCTGCTTCTACAACAACTTTTTTTGTTTCATTTCAACCTCCTCCATACTCTCTCTATTTGCCTTTCTTTTCCTTTAATCTGAGCTTTCCAACTCCTTACAGCACAGGAGAGAACAATTCAAGAAAACAAATAAGTGCTCATCAAATATGGATGATAATAGTGACCGAAAAGAATTCCACAGATTATCTCCACATTTCTGTATTATTAAATGTAAAAAAGACGTTTAGAGTAGTTTGATGTGAAAAGCACTTTTCTCAATGAAAGAAAATCGAGTTTTAGAGAAGTTTGACAGCTGTGGAGATAAGAATGAAGGATCCAGAAAGTTCTAAAAGGTGAAAAACAGAACACTGTTGCATGGAGTGGTTATGAATACACTGCTTGATTCTTTACAACAGGCAAGATTCTGGCTTTTTGTTTTCTATTCTCATTGTGGTGAAGCACAAGTTTTTAGAATTGTCACTATTTCATTATAATCAACATTCATATAACCACTTATTCTTAACCAGGGTCCTTGAGCCTATTTCAAACTTTATAGCTTGACAGGCAATCACAGAAGCACATACTCATGTGCACACACACGTCTAGGGGCAATTTAGCCTATCCAATTCATCTGAAATACATGTCTTTGGAGTGTTTGAGGAAACCAGAATACCCAGTGGAAATCCTTGCATACAGTGAGAACATGCAAAAAAAGGACCCTCGGCAGTCCAGCCAGGAATCAGACCTTCATGCTTTGAGGTGACAGTGCTTCCTTCTGCATCGCCATGTCACCTTATTATCAATATTACATACAAAAACATGTAGAGGGTCTGTGAATATTTTGCATAGTGAAAATAAATGTGTTGTACATATTTAGAATCCTGGCTTATCACTATTAATGCGAAGAAATCTGAGATGTCTCTACAGTGCACTCATAGGCAATATTGTGAGAAAGATCATGCTTTTTTACTTGAAAATTAGAAACATTAAAACAGATAGGAAAAGTCTTGGTTTATTTATTCATATTGTTTATTTTAAGAATAGAGTTGGTGAAACAATTGGAGTGCTATGGCTTATTTTCATTTGCCACCAACTGCCACAGTGGGCATTTACACTGGTCTTTTTTCTCAGGTTCTGTTTTAGGAGAGTTTTAAAAATTTACGTGGAAGCTGAAATGTTGTTAATCAGCTCATGCAATTGTGAAGGTTTTTCATTTGGGGAAGAAAAACTGGATATTTGTTTACTGTGTATCTGTGCTCCATTCACCTCATTGTTCAGGTGCTCATGATAATTGCTTGTCAAGAATTGATTAAAAAGTTACAGAAGTACGAGTGTGCTGGATTAATTTTAACTGTTTCGTCTCTTCTCTTCTCCTCTCCCCTGCTCTTCTACTCAGATATCTAGACTCGTGTTCATTAGTGGATTCATAGCAATTAAAGCAGCAGATGGGGGGCTATAAGGGAGATAAATTAATTAGGGAGGAATGAGCAGGATGGAGTGAGGTTTGAAAACGACAGATGTCTTTATTCCTCTCCCCTCTCTCCTGCTCTATCTCTCTCTTTTTTCTCCTCTACTCTTTCGCTATCTCCCCAGGGTCAGAGTTTCTCTGCAATACACACATCATTCCAGTGAAGAACGAGGAGGGCGTGGTGATGATGTTCATTCTGAACTTTGACTACGTTTTGGAGGAAGACAGCAGTGATTCACTGGAAAGACTCAATCTTACTCCGCCCGCCAAATCCGAGCACAGTGAGTTCAGCTTCATTCAGGCTTTTTTCATACCTTTGATCAAGAAGATAGTTTTCCAAGCCTACTAAGGGCCAGGGTGTATTTTAACGAAACCCTGAAATAAGGAATATCATGCCCAGTTAGGTCCTTGAAGCCTAAGCTTATT
The DNA here is from genome assembly GCA_037577275.1 of Bryconaethiops microstoma. Taxonomy (NCBI): domain Eukaryota; kingdom Metazoa; phylum Chordata; class Actinopteri; order Characiformes; family Alestidae; genus Bryconaethiops; species Bryconaethiops microstoma. The sequence continues at coordinate 17,256,623 of JBBJLS010000002.1, read as the reverse complement.
ATCCAGTCATTCGTCTTCACACATTTCATTCATTAACTATAGTGTAACTAAGTTATGAATTTATGAGTGTATGAAACTGAAGAGTGGGCCCACATACAGGCCTTTAGATTAGAATTGTGTTACTTAACACAATATGACAAATGCGTCATTAATTATGTGTTAAAAGAAATATCAAATGTATTGTACTGTGTTAAAGTGCCCATATAATGAAAAATCAAAATTCCCTCACTTTTTAAAATTAATAAGCTTAAGTATTGGTTAGCAAGTGTTAAAATTTCACATTTAAGTCACAAAAACCAATGCATTTACATATGAATGCCTATTCAGCCTCAGATAAAAAGAAAAACAGGCGGTAATTGTTAATGATAGAGTGTTGTAAAATGGTCATCACTATATCTGTTTTGGGTACTTAAAATACCTAAATATAATAAGTAGAGCTCAAAGTGAAAAAAGTAAAATACAAGAAATATGTAGGACATAGGTCCTTTAATCAAAAACATTCTGTGTTTAGAGGTTGTAAGAATGTCTTCACAGCCTATCTTTATTAAGATGTCACTGTGTATTGTTCAGAAGGGCACTTTAGCCTGGACCGCATTCCCTGGCGAGTCCTTCACAGCTGAATCGCTCTCTTGTGTTAATGCAGCTGTTTTGCGGGGCCCAACGGCCACTCCCTTGGGTCAGAACCTGCCGGATGGAGCTCAGTGAGCGGGTGTAAAGCACAGGCACAGTGTGGCCCAGTGTACTGAGGCACAACAGGAGGTCAATGCTGAAGCATGCTAATTGGACAGGAGGCTCTCAGAGAGGATGCACAGGGAGCGACAGGGACAAAGTTGGCATCCTCCCCTCCTCGCTCAATATAGGAGCAGTTGCAGAATTGGCTTCAGCACTAATAAAGGATTAGCCATGCTCATCTGCGTGGGAAGAATTAGTCGTCATGCCAAAGAACAAGATTAACTCAGATGATGTATTCTTATTGATTCCCCAGAGAACATACTGCAAGTTACCTTGGCTGACCTTCCCATAGCTCTGGGTGGGGAGGCAGAATTAAAACTCCATGTCATATTGTGTGTCCACAAACCAACCCAATCTGGCAAAGGCCCTAAATCATATCTAGCTGATGTGCTTCCTTTGTTTTGTCTGCATCTATGAGGATGGTAAAGGCAGTGTATGACAAATACCACATCGTGGTTGTCAGAACGAACCTGAATGATGAATGTAGCAATAAAAATAGTTAAAAGTGAAGTGGACTAAACAGAATCCTGGACCATTTATTTACATATCGTATGATAGATTGTCTCTAAATATTTATATCAGGCTGCATTATAGAATGAAGGCAACAAACACAGAAATAATTTAATATTCTGAATTCTGAAAATCTGAATGACCTAGTAGGAGAAGTGTAAGGACTTGTGCCAGCAAGGGCAGAACACAGAAATTCCACACATGAAAACTGTGATTTCCCCTGAGGGAGCTGTTTGTTAGCAGGTTTGTTTTCTCAAACAAGGAAAGATCCCTGAAGTTCTTCGAGCCAAATATAAAAGGGAAGAAAATAAAAGTAGTGTTTTGGCACTTCAGGGGTTGCTAGCATGTGGCATGAGGGACTTGCTGTCTCTGTTGCCAATCAGTATTTTGTTTCCGGCATGGCTTTTGTACCAGAATCTGAAAAAAGCAAAGTGAGAGATGTCAGTATGCTCCTTCAATTCCACTTGCCTTTAAGGTGTATGGCTTTTGTCCCATCTGAGGCAGGAAGATGAGTAACTATAGCAACACCTGGGACAGCGGGTGTCAGATATGGGGTGTTAAGCTGTTTCTCCTTTGTGGGGAGAGAATTGGTGCTACATTATGGCATTCATGTTTCCACTAATCTTTTTTTATGTTGTAATGATTCATTATGTATGACACAAAATAATTACATTGTGGCATTGACTCTATCATGCTATTTTTATACAATCTTCATGGAACTAACTATATATTTATAGTAACATAATAAAAAACTAAATATTTCTGCCACTGTAACCCATTGTTTGAAAAACTGTAACTCGCCAAACTCCCTTCTTCTGCTTCCTGTGAAATCAGAGAACCCTAACCCTAAGAATAAGGAGGAGGATGATGTTGCATGTCTCTGCACCCTCTGGCTTTCTGAACCGTTTATCATTGCTTTGCTCTGGGTCTACTTCGTCATTTCTGGAATTCCACTCCCAGTATGTTCTTTTGGGCGATTGTTATTTTTAGCACTGTGTGCGTGCCTGCGCCTGTGTATGTTTAATTCTGGGCAGAATCACAGCCGGCTTCCTGAGCAGCAGTGCTCCTGGGTCTTTTTGGGAGTGAATGTCAACAAGCCGTCATGACTAAGCTCTGATTGGAGGCGTTAAAGCATGGCGTCAGTCTGCACCATGCACACCACAGCTATCCTTCACACTGCAGTATGCGTGAATTTAGCATCAAAGCACTTTTGTATTGTCTGGTGTTTTTTTTTTTTTTAAATATGTGTGTCTTTGTGTTAGGGCCCAATGGTTACAAATATTGTATGACTGATGCTGAGCTAAAAAATTCAATAACTGATCATTTCAGCCAGTCAGCTGAGTGAATATTTAAACCAAAAAAACACATTTAATTAAAAAGTGAATGTTCAAACATGATTTGGCATTTTTCCTCCAGGGAGGAAATGTACATCATTTAGACGATCATCATTTCTAATAAACTCTACCAGGCTACAATCCAAGTGAAAGGATTCTGAACTTGAAACATCTCCATTGTTGCTATTACTGTTCACCATTACATGACACCGTTACACCACGAGTACCTAATGTGCTTGTGTGTGTATGTGTGTACGTGTGTGTTTATATATATATATATATATATATTTCCACTGTATACAGCACATAAATGCCCATATTCATATTTTTCTATTAGTCATACAGTGTGCTCTTTATTTTATCTTGTTTTGTTGTATTGCTTTAATCTATTGTTTTGCTGCTTAACTTTTTTCTTTCTGCTGTAACAATGCAAATTTCCCACTTGTGGGACTAATAAAGGTTATTAGTCCCACAAAATCTTATCTTATCTTAATCCATGTAGACAGTTATACTCAAAGCTGAAGTCTCCTAAGAGATTGAAAAAGAGACAGCAAAGGCGTGAGAGATAAGCATGACAGCCCATTACAGCTCTGAATACACACATACACACACACACAATACAGATAATACACACACCCATCTGCCTTGGTTAATGTCCCCTCATTTAATGTTGTATGCTCGTTCTGAGAGAATACCCATATGGCAAATTCAGACTCATTGAAAAGTCACTTAGAGAACAATACGAACATAATTATGCCTATATTTTTTCCTGTACTATAGTGACACACAGTGACACACAGTGTAAATAATGTAGAGTAATCCCTCAGGCTCCTGCATTTGCTGAATTCACCGCTCCTCCACTTCAGAAATTCTATTACGCTGAGAAGGGATAAGAAAATTGCATGGAATTCATTTACATGTAAATCCATACCATAAGCTTTCTAGCTGAAGCAGTATGACCTTTTAAAATGGAGCAAACACATGCTGCAGTGCATGGGTGCAATCTTCCTGTTTGCATAGCATACATACACTATAGGCCTCACACTCACGTCTCTCTTAGTAAATAAGACCTGTTTAAGATCTTAATGAATACATGTTCCTTTCTTTGGCCATGGCCTCCTTTTTCAGCAGCATTCTCTGCTTTCTTGAACTGAGCAGGTACGTCACTAATACATGGCAGTGATACACCTCTCATAGTAATATTTGGTCCCAAGGGCCCATTGTGGAACCGAGGAAATTGAATTTTATATAGCAGAGTGACCCATTTGTGTTCTGACTGTGTATTATACCACCAGACATATCACACACACACACACACACACACACACACACACACACACACACACACACACACACTTCTCTTGTATACACCTTTGGTCATCTCTTGCAATGTTTAATGTTGTTGTCATAATGTTTTTGTGCTAAGGCAAAGGTTTGGGTTGGGATTTTAATTGGAATTTTTGTTTGATTTGGCTGAGAAAAGATTTTGTGCTTGTCAGGTTTGGGATTGGATTTTGGATTAGGGTCGTAGGTCAGGCTAAAGCACACGTTATGTGAAACGCTCACCATTAAAGTGAGGTTAGAGTTTCACTCTCACTGTGGACCCAGTGAGGCAGCTGACAACATGGAAGAATAGCACATGACATGGAAAAATCGTATCATATATTTTCTGTTAGAATTCAGCCAAGAGAGAGAACAATTTCTAAAAACAACCCAATGGGATAATGACAGCACAGAACTTTGTAGCACTGTTTGCTCTGACTTACATTTCTATTGATTTCCCCCTTGCATTCAAGGCTCCATTGTGTGAGGGAGCACACTTATACTAGAGTGTAGATTGCAGTGTAGAGTGCATTGCGCTTGGCATAACAGTAAATGGAGGTTATAAAGAGGCTCCTTAGTGCCGGACCTGATTCAGTGTGAAAGGATGACAGACACAGGAAGAGAAAGGAGGTGGTCATGATGGTTTAATATCCCATAATACATTATTAACCTCCTCTGCTCCACTCTGCATGCCCTCTGTCAGCATCACTCAGAATCTCACACACAACTGCATTAGGATCTGTAGCGAAGGAGAAGCTACTGTGTGTTAAATGAGTTTGTGAAGAGTCGCCTGTCACAGTACAAGATGATGTTTCCATATTTAAGCTCTCTATTCACATGGGAGAAAGAAGATACTAAGTTGTCAATTATAACTTTTTATAACTTTATCAAGTACATACAGAGATTGACATCTGAAAGGTGGAATGGTCACATTTGCCTATTTTAATAGCGCTAAATGTGCTGTATCACACTAGAGCTTTGGAAAAAATGCAGTCTTCAAGAGCAAGAAAAAAGTGACATGTTAACATATATAGCATTCTGTAGTTAGCAATGCTATGTCAAGTACTAGGGGACTTATCACAACTCTGATTTCTTCTCTGGAAGTGGATTATTCTGTCAATAATGTTTGCCCAGCAGTAGATCATGGAGAAACTGAGATTCCAAACATCTCATATAAAATCCTTCTTTAAATCTTTGAAGCTTTTTGATCACATGAAAACATTTCTCAATATGTTTAATGGTGTTTTTGTAAAGGCGCCGGTTATTGACAGCAACCAAACACTTTTTGCAAGCTTTTTTCAGTGTGTTTGTGTGTGTGTGTGTGTGTGTGTGTGTGTTTGTGTGTGTGTGTGTGTGTGTGTGTGTGTGCTTACTACACATGCGGGCTCAAAGCTGTTTTGCTGAAAACGTAGTATAGTATAGTGTACCATCTGTGTGTGTGTGTCTGAGATAGAGAGAGAGAGAGAGGGTAAGAGGGACTCGGATCATATGTAGTACTTGTTGACATGTGACTGCAGAATGCCTGTGCATGGTAGTGACATTAATTGAAGGGCTTGTTGAGTGACGAATTACTTGTATTGCCCAGTCCAGGTTCGCTATTATTGTGACTAAGTGGCCACGTATGCTCTCCCAGGGAGTTTTTCCACCCAGCCTGCCACAGCGTAGACCTACATGAAGGAGATTCCAAACCCTCTCAGAGCCAGCACTCAGCAGAAATTCTTCAAACATCTCACTGAACATACCTGTGTCTTTATAGATTATTTAACAGATGCTTCTCATTTGGAACATGATTGATGTTAAAAAAAACATACTGCTGTGTCTGAAACAAACAAAAAAAAAACTGCCAGGCAGCATTTTAAGGCAAGAAAGCACTCCATGTATGAATCAGATTTTCCCACGTGCAGTTCTGTTGCAGGTGCCTTCATCACAATACTGCCTTCTAAGGCACTGGCTAATTAGACAGCATGGGCAGCAATGCACCGAGACAGCTGCCTTCAGTTTCCAAAGCAACCATTATTACATTGTAAAAGTCTATGGGAGTGCTAAGAGGTGATGTACATCTACTTCCAGACGGTGCCAGACCAATTGAGTTCCACAAGGACATCTGAGAGAACAGGAAATTTAACATTGAAATTAAATAGGCCGGTATCAGATTTGCTGCAATAGATGCCACTCTGAAGACTGACAGCAGAAAGCCAGACCTGCATGACCCCTCAGGGAGCTTCCCTCAACAAACACCCATAACAAGCTATGTTAGCTTTAGCTAAGACATATACTTAATAGGTACCGGTAATTAATTTGAAGTCCTTTCTATTGATGTAAAGTAGGCTCTGTTTCTTCAACTCTTTCTGGTTCAATCGTTAGAGATAATGCAAATCCCTATTTAAAATCTCCAGGGCGTGCCTTAGTCAATACATTTTTCCAATATCAACAAAATGATGAATGGAGCAATCTTCAAAGTGACGACACATAGGGAACATTCAATACCCTGGGAGTTGGTGTTTTTGTTTGATCATGTCCTGATTAACAGAAACCCATATTAAGACCCTTAATTAAAACTACTAACAACTGCTAACACCGTGAGGAGTGAGAGGTGAATTAGGACCAAGGACCAGCCAAAGTAAAATTCACTTACTTTTGCTTCTCAAAGAAGTCCTTTGATGCCCAGCATGCACCTGCAAATTCAATCTAGCCTTTTCATTCCCTTGAGAATAAATATGCTTCACTTAACTGCAGTCTGTAACTGTGAATGTGTAGTGAGGGTTGGCTACTTTTTGAAACCCCTTTAAGGTGTCTCATGGGTGGGCTAATCGGATTTGTTCTCTGTGCAGATCTTCAGAAACCCTCTCACCTCTGTCTCACTAGACTGCTCTTATGCATGACTTTTAAGATTTTCACGAAAGAGAAAATGTTTACTTTAATAATGATTTGGATGCATGTGATTCATATTCCAGTTTCTAACTACACAACCCCTTCCTTTAGTGTAAATCTTTGTCCTATTTTAGTCGCTAAGATCTTTTAGTAGAAACATATACACTCAAAGCTTAAGGGACACTTTTGAGAGGTGCACTGTGTTTTTGTGCTTTTGATGTGGTTGCCTAGTTTGAGATTTAATATCTTTTTTTGTGAATAAATGGAACTATTCCAGGCTAGCTCCAAGGACATTTCCCAATCGATCCATCTCCATATGAAAAAGCTGCTTTCCGCTGCAATTGTTAAAATCCATCTCCATTTCTTTCAGGATGATGGCACAGAATGCACAAAAGAAGCAAGATACACACCTCTTTACATATTTTCTGACATTGTCTCTTCCAGGAAAAGGGAGATTCTACAGGTTCTGCCTGCCGTCGCTGAGCCTGCTGGGTTCCAGCAAGCAGACTTTGCCCCAAGAGGACCCGGACACAGTGATGGTGGACTCCCCAAGAGCCAGCTATGACTCAGTGGCCTTGAGGGACTTTCAGTTGCCCACCAAGGACAGCTGCAGCCCAGCTGATGCCAATGACACACAAGCCCTCATCAGCTCCAGTCCCCACTCCTCCCCAGTAAGTGTATCCGGACCCCTTGACCACTCATCCCCCAAGCAGCTGTGGGACCGTCCTAGTCCTTCCCAGGCCCAGTCCACCACCTGCTTGGCCCAGTCCATCTCCAGAGACAGTGTATGCAGCAGAAGAAGAGCCTCATCTGTACATGACATTGAAGGACTCAGCAACTCCAAGCGGCTTTTCAGGGACAGGCATGCAAGTGAAGGTAAAAGTTACATGATGTAACACAGTTAAATTTATTTATTTTCATTCTTTCATTACAATGAATCCATTCATCATTACATGCTCACAAGATGTAAAAGGCAGCTGGCATATGTCAAATTATGTGAAATATATAAATATGAAGGGACGTTTTTGTCCTAACAGCAATGATTTATATTTTATTTAGCTAATGCTGCATGGCTGCATCACTTAAATATGACAAACGCCAAATTAATTTCTTCACCAAGAACTGGTTTCATGGACATGGAGTGAGCCTAGTCTTGGATTGAGTTGTGTTGTCAGTAGTAAATCACCAGTACAAATTCGTTTTACTCTGGGCTTAATCTGGGTCAACTTTGTAAATCATTCATATCAAATTTCCATGGCACATATGCCCCACCCAACACAGTTAACAGAGTAATACAAAATAAATTGGAAAATTGAAACAAGAACAATATAAACATAGTATATCATACTATATTACTGTATGAGTCAGTAACTCTCAGCACTGGTCCTTGCTTAGGTGAGGAACTCTTCACTTTAACACTTTTAGAAACAGAAACCTCTGTAACCCTTCAGGCTTTAGAAATGTTGGGTTAATTTAGTTTACAAAGCACTGGCAATGTATTTGTGCTTTGTAATGCACAACTGGCTTTTGACATTTATATAGCTGAAGACTGCAATATGCAGCTGAGCCATCTAATAACTTTTTATCGTGTGCTGTGAGCATCATGACCACTCTTAGAGAGTCAAGATGAGTGCTCTTTGGGTGTTTTAATAAATCAAGGCACTTATTTGATCCAAAACAAATAATTTTGGTCAACATAATGCAGGCAAGTCTTCAATAATGTCACATAAAGGGTTTACCAATGTACTTTTAAATATAGTGCAAGCATATTGCTACCTTGGACTATATGACTGACTCAAATCTGGTTCCTAAACATTGATCACTGTTCTCCTGCATTTCAGACCATGGCCGCAGTCTGAAAGGTAACAGTGTGCTTTGATGGAATGCTTTGCTATCTTGAACTGCTTGCTGCATGTATTTAAAGCAGGACAGTTTGGCAGTCAATTGTGTCATTACTCCAAGGAGTATGACTCCAGTAAACCTCTCTCAATGATAACAGGCTCAATCTTAAATCATCCCATCACCCAATGCTAGACCATAATTGTAGATGTAAAATGATCAGATTAGTTAAATGAAAGAAATTACAAGATATGTTCTGTGAAGTTTTTACAGAAGAGGTTGAGGAGAAATGCCTCGGTATAAGTCTGCAGGCAACTGCCGTACAGTTTCTGCTCAATTTCAGTTCTCAAATAAACCTGGATCCCTTTGTTTATTCATGTGTAATATTGGTACTACAATGCCAATACCTGGAGTAACTAGGATTTGACTGTGTATGCTCTGTTCTAGTGTACGGGCGAAGGGAATGGTGTTAAATGAGCCTTTTGTATGTATCTGAGGTTTGAAGTGGTTAACTAGGTCCCTGAATGATGGTTTACTTTAAGCTCTGATGGACATGGGGAGGTTTCTCCGCCTCATCCCATTCCCTAGCATGAGACTGATGTGTTTTTAGCCTACAGTCTGACAGGAAATCAATGCTACACATGAATGCTCTGTTTCTGCTGCTCCTCATATATAAATGTAACCATTTTTCCTCTTCAAAAATTCTTCCCCCCCACATATTTCCCTCAGTTTGAGTTTCACTACTCTCGCTGTAAACATGCTTGACAAAACAAAGACTGGTATTGTTTTGTCCAGTAAATGTATTGTTTTAATCTTCTAAACACTTTTAAACTACAGGGTGCCATGCTGCTCTTTACTGTTGTTTGTTCTGTTAAATTTCTATTCACCACCATTCATTAGACACCTCTAATGAGCTTTGTCTCAGTGGTTTTTAAGAGCATTTCTAATAAAACTGCTTTCTGTCCTGCAGGTCCTTTTAACCATCTCAAATCCAGCCTGCTGGGCTCCACCTCAGATTCCAATCTAAACAAATACAGCACCATTAATAAGATTCCCCTAATTGCCCTCAACTTTTCTGAGACCAACAATGACAAAAAAGTCCCTTCACCTCCTGCCTCAGAGAAGACGATTATTGCTCCCAAGGTTAAAGACCGCACACACAACGTCACTGAGAAAGTCACGCAGGTGAGATCTATATTATGGTACACTGACTTAACAAAATTCATCCAGCCATAGAAGCATTTTGGTATGTTTTTGTGTGTGAAACTGACTGCTGTATTGATGTAACATAGCTTCAGTGGTTTATTCCATTATTTATGTGTAAATAAGTTTGGATGGGACAGGGAGTTTTCCACTATATGGGTGAATGGTACTGAACACAGAGAGTGGCTGTTCCAAAGACATTTCTATCTGGACTTGTTACAGGGACAAATCAGGTCCTGCATGGTTTACTCAAATTAGTTTAAACTTCTCTTTGCCACCGTAGAGTTGAAGTGTTACCATGACTGCATCATAACTACTGAGTTGTTAAATAAGGACCATCAAGGATTCTGACTGTTCTGAAATGATGCTGGAAGAGGCACCCGAAAATTGCAAAAGTGTAAATCCAATCAGTGAATCATTATGTCGTCCCTTCCAAACAATCTGCTGCCCTCAGATTGAGGAACTCTAAAGGAAACCATGCTGTGCATAGTTTGTAACCATCTCCTGCCAAACCATGCAAACCAGTTATTCTCCATGCCCAGATCTGTTCAACCCTACACTGTGAATAGAAACACTAGTGTTATAACAGAATGGTGAATGTATTTGCTGACTTGCTTTATGTTTGAGTCACTTTTTTGTCATCTCATCTGGAATAATTTCAGAACCAAAATAATCCAAAAATCCTTCAGACAGTGCCAAGAACTTATTACACACGGAACACTGTCACTTACTCACTTTCACTTCCCTTTTTTCACTATTCCATGTCCTGATTTAACAGCAACTGCTGAAGCTGTAAACAGTGGTAATTGTTTCTGTCCTTGCAATGGGTAGAAGCCTGTGCTACATAATGCAACATAGTATGAAAAATTATGTCTGGTTCATGAGAATACTATATCTATATGTGTGTGTGTGTGTGTGTGTGTGTGTGTGTGTGTGTATATATATGTGCACACATAGCTAAAAATGAAATTGGCTGATGAGCATGAAACTTGCAGATCTTTTAAAGGGGATCATAAGTAATTGCTCTGAGTTCATATACTATGGTTTTTTTCCTCTGTGAACGTTTCTAGGTTCTCTTTTCCAGTATTCAACATCTCTCACTGTCTCTCTCTCTCTGGCACCCACAATGCATCAAAAGACCATCCAGGCATGAAGATGGATTTCCCACTGCTGTGAGGAAATATATGTTCCAATATTGGCAAAACAGAATTCGATAGTACTGTGGAAGCCTCAAAATCTGAGACTAACCCCCCCCTTCCTCAGCATTTTTTTCGCCTGCAACTTGGAAATTAGATTTGGGTGCTTGCACAGACGGGCAATTGGCTCTGAGGGTAGATAACTGCTGAAAGTGTCCTCCAGTGAAAGTCAGAGTCATTGTGTAGGCTCGGGGGCTCTTGGGTTAGAGCCTCGCTCACGTGTACCACCACCTTATACAGCTGGAGGAGGAAATGAGAAACACTTAAGACATTGACAGCCCATCCAGAAAAATACAAGTGTTCACCTCGAGGAAACCTAGCCAGCTCTTGCTCTTCAAGTCTTTCTTGCTCAAGGATTTCAGCCATTTGGCTTGTCAACCTTTGAGTGATTCTCACATCACCTTGCTTTGCCCGACTGTGTGTGAGAGAGGCAGATAAGAGGAAATAGATCTATTTCTCAGCCCTTTATGATCAGGGAGAAAAGTGCTGAGGAGGCAACACGAAACAGGCCCCCTCCTCCCGCCATGCTGTCATGATGGCTAATGAAGGATTAATCAGGCAGAGAGGCCTCATTTGCTGTCTGTCAGTGCCGATGAGAGCCACAGGAGGTGTGTGTATCCATTTGTGTGTGTGTGTGTATGTGTACGTGTGTAACAGAGAGAGAGAGAGAGAGAGAGAGAGATCTCTGCAGGCTCAGTCCCAGACAAACACTTCCTAATGTAGGGATTGTCTACTCCAGTGTGTTGTTAGGCACACAACAGGGGTTTGAATCTCTTTAATTTTAATTTAGCAACTGCTTCTTTGCTGACATTGGTAAACATAGAATGTTGAGACATGGAAAAATCCCACTACACCTCCAGTGGGCATTGTAAAATTGCTGGATGCAACAGTTCACCATCTCAGCCTTTTTTAGCATTAAGAAATCTCAAAAAATCATTTTTTCCTTAGCCACGTGGAGTGCATTGTCAGCCTCAATTTTGAAAATGATTATCATACGTCCATGCGCTGCAACCCAAGGGAAAGAATCTGCAACCTCGGAAAATCAAAGGTGACCATCAAGTCCAATCTGACAGAGCAAGTTGTTTCTCCATGAGTCCTCCAGTGCCTGGTCAAATCATGGTCTTTGCTGAGCTCTGCAGCTTTTTGTCTGGTAGCACTTTTTTTTTTCGTTTCCAAAAAGCATTTACTGTGCATGAAATGAGACTGAAGCACAAAAAGCGTGTAATCTCTTTAACTCAAGGGCAGACCTCATCTTTCTCACAGAGAAACAGAAGTGCACACCTGCCTTTACAGACGTTCACCTCAGAATCATTTTTTGTCAGATCTGTAAAATCTTTTCAGCTACTGTGCCCTTAAGCGAGGCACTTAAACACAGAGAACTCCATCAATAACCCCCAGATTGATGGCCAGGAAGCTTGATCTTCTAAACATTTTTATAGATTAATGTTCTGGACAGAAAAGAGGAGTTATAGCAGGACCTTTATGTTTTGTTTTGTCTAAGAGTGAGGTTTGGAAGATTTGTAGTCAGCAGTACTGACTTGATGAAGCATTACATCATAAGGATCCGCACTGAAAGAGAGTAGATATGAAATACAACAACGGATGTATAAACAGCTGCCGCAGTGCAACCTAGGAAAATGTAGAGAATTTAGAGCTTAGTATCGTTGTCAAAAATATTGATATATCAGTACATATCCACACTAAACATAGTGAACTGGAGCCCTCTCCAATGTTATGCTAAAATTGTAGCACTAAAACAGCATGCTGACCCTCACAGAGGTCAGTGTTTGCTCACGTCTTCAGTAACACTAAGACATATAACAAGGTGTCTTGTTAAACTCTCGTCCTGATTAATGTTAACACTGGGCTAGCTCTATTCTTGGGCTACTATAAAGTATCTAATAATAGCCTCAGCATTTATTTGTTTCAGCAGCTCAGTGCTCCCATCTTAATTAAAATAAAAAAATTGCTTAATAAGGTTGTACTGTAATGGGCTGCTCTGTCTATACTGCTTGTGTGCACTTTAGCCTCACTTTAGTGCATTAGCCTTCTTTAGACTTCTAATGGTGACAGTATAACAGGCTTTTGAACAACTGTACCACCTGACTCTGATTTTCTTATTACTGTAAAATCATTTATTTTTCCGTTTACAGATGGTAGTCACACTATGTTTTTGTAACTGACTTCTGACTGCTACATAAACATAATGGGAATGGTGTTTATATTGGGGAAAAAAGACCCTCAATTTTTGATCTTTCATCTCGTTTTGAAAATTGTATTAAATATCAATATGTGTCTGCTATCATTGATTCTCAGTCACCTAAATAACATAGTAGGATTTTTTGCCATTTGTATTGTTTATGTTGTGTTGCACAATATATTTTCTATGTCCATGACTTTTACTGTGTTTCTAATTATTTCACCATTGCCAGTATATTGAGTTTATGTTGTTTAGGATCCTGAAGAAATGATCTGAAGAACAGATGAAGGACACACTAATGTCTATTACAGTCATTTAATAATACAATAATCTTTTGTTATCTCTTCCCCATCCAGGTTTTGTCACTTGGTGCAGATGTATTACCAGAGTACAAGCTCCAGGCCCCACGCATAGATAAATTTACCATCCTCCATTATAGCCCGTTTAAAGCCGTGTGGGACTGGCTCATACTGCTGCTAGTCATATACACGGCCATCTTCACACCCTACTCTGCTGCCTTCCTGCTCAATGATCGTGATGAGCAGAAGAGGAGAGCGTGCGGCTACTCCTGCAGTCCGCTCAATGTTGTGGATTTAATGGTAGACATCATGTTCATCATCGACATCCTCATAAACTTTCGCACCACATATGTGAACTGTAACGAGGAGGTGGTCAGTCATCCGGGCAAGATCGCTGTTCACTATTTCAAGGGATGGTTCCTCATAGACATGGTGGCAGCCATTCCCTTTGACCTGCTCATCTTTGGCTCAGGCTCAGATGAAGTGAGTAATCAGTTAAATGGATCTTGTCTTCCTGCCAGCTCCTGCAATCATTATATTGTTTATATATTTATTTTTCTCTATGTATCCATATTTATTTGTTTGTTTCTGCAAGGTCTTATGCATCCCTTTGGGATCAGGGCCTGCTCTTATTGCCATGAGCTGCTTCTTAAAAGCTGAATGTATTTGACATGGTCAGCGCGGGATTATTATTTTTTTTCTTCCCTTTTTTCTGAATGGTATGTGATTCAGAATCCATTTATTTGGATTAATGGCTTACCGAATGGCGATCAATGATGCATTTAGATGAAGCCTAACCATTGTTTGTGCAGCTTACAGGCCACTGGTGGGCTGGCTGGCATGCTGGCTTGTCCACTTGTTTATTTGCATGGGAATGTTTCAGCCGTGGCTTGTGACAAGCTCCTGGCACATCAGGCTCAATCAGCATTTGGATCTAAATTTAGAACCTGTATCATACACGGCGTTTATCAGACCTCTTTGAATGGCAATGAACGAATACATTAAAATAATATTAATAATTTTTAGTTTGAGTGTGAGTGAATGTCAGGCAGTCTGCTATTAATTTCTAGTCTCATTTAAACACTTTTTAAATTCACATTTTACACTCGGAGCCCTGCTGCTTTCTCTTTTGTGCTCCTTTTGGCTATGTGAAAGTAATTGCAATGTTGAGCAAAACTCCTTGGCAACCTCCATCGAGCTCCAACAGTGAAGATCGCCTGAAGCCCAATTAAAGAAGAAGAATTCTGTGTCTCTAATTCAGAGTCCATGCTATTGAGGAGTGGTTTTAAAGTGACACCTTCACTTACCCTGATAAATGCCCGATTCTCTGTTTAGCTAGCGACCCAGGCTTGGTGGAAAGGGCAATTGGAGACTATTTTGATGCACTTACTTTATTGACTAGCCCAGAGCAAAGCAGTGGGATTTATCTATTGGGGCTGTGAGGGGTAATGCATTCAAGCCGCTGCCCTTTGAGAGCCTGCCTGGTATCTAGAAGAACAATGACCCAGGTGCTAACGGACAGGACTGCATGTTGCTGCTGCCTGCTGGCCTCATCTGTTAAATCTCCTCCCACAGAGTGAAACCTCTGCTTTGTTGTGCTTTGCGTTGCCAAGCCCTTGCATCCTCTAAAATGAACAAAGCCAGTTTAATAGTTATAATTGGATTGAGGGAGTAGGTCAGGCTACTAATATGAATTGTTCATTGATGCTTTATTAAGTTGTGGCTGTATTTATTGAATAGGCGAGCTGTAACCATAATCTTAAGAGAGGAATCATGAAGCATTTTGTAACTAAAATAAACAGTATTTAGCAGTTTGCGTAGTGCACTGGACAGTGCTGTGTGCAGTTGTAACCCCACCTGGCTATTTAAAAGGATTGAAATGACAAACCTAAAGTTGCCTGCGTGACAAGAGTCCGTCCTCACCGAACTGGTTTAGGGTTGTCTGCATTGTGTGTGTTTGTGTTTGTGTCTGTGCCTGCAGTTGAACAGATGGCACTGTGGGATGAGTATGGGTGTGTTTTATGATTGTTTGTGTCTGTGGTTGGACATGCAGGACTGTCATGCAGGTTACGGTCTCTGCACTTTGTGGTTTGTATAGAATGGAGAATGGGTTCTAGACAGATGGCAGGTGGTTTCAGGCCTGTAGTTCTCAACACAAATGCTTCATTCACATTAGTTTTGTTCTGAACTCTCATTCGCTTTATTTGTCAGACTTAACAAATTTATAGTTTATTCCTCTTTAGAATTTCATTGCAAGTGACATTTTCATTTTCAGTCATAGCCATGTTTGTACATAGTTGTGTGTTGTCACAGTGTACAAGATACAGAATGCATACGATACTGTGCACTTAATGATTACTACACATCAGCTTCTCAGATTCAGCCTAATAAATGGACAGCACATGCTTGATTCAGCCTGCAGCCACTCATCACAAACCACTGCTGGTGCTGTTGCAAAACAAGCCTCATCCAGAGCACTCCACAATGCATGTTTTCCATAGGATTATTGAATATTATCATGTTGAAAGTGTTGAAAGTTTTTAAAGCTTTTAATAAATATGAGCACCCATCCAGTAGTGGTACTGCGATAGCACTGATGGTTCTTTGCCAGCTTTATGAGCAGTTGTAACTCAGCACAGCTTCACTGTGCATCACTTTGAGCGCTAACTGCTAATGAGCTTTTAATGGCTTGTTCGTGACTTATGCAGCACTCTGTCTGCTAGCTCTCCACAGTTCAAATTGAAGATAAAACACCTTCAAACAGGCCTCTCGCTAACACACTGTCAAATCTCATATGCAGACTAAACTTTACTGCCAGACTTCCAGATGAACACTAAAATACCCACAGACCTTGCTTGTGTCTAGTCACAGTGTAATTGCCAGGTAAATAAATGATCTCCTGCCAGGGGGCAGTTTAAAGTGTAACAGCAGCCTTGAAAACTCCAAGGGACTCATTTACAGGTCTTACTGAATGAGGGGAAGCCTTCCACAAATGAGAATTTATGTCTGCTCACCTTTTACAATAGCGTTCATTGACCCATGATGTGGTTGCAGTCTAAACTTGCTAAACTGATGATTAGATTGGAGGGAAAATAGAGCTCACTGGCAGTGCTACTCATGCAGTGATTTATTTTCTTTCAGTATCTCGAGCATCACTGGATGTTTTGTTGATTCCATTTTCTAAAGCACACATACAGCACCGCATAATGGCCTGTAATTACACATCAATATGAAATTGTTAATCAGTGCAGCAAATGCTTAAACGCGTTAATGTGGAAAAACACAAGCAAATTTGTTTCTACATTTGAGAGCATTTGCTTTTCAAATATTAAATTGCTTTAGCATCAGAAATGTGGAGTTATTAATTTATTTCTACAGTTTCCTGCCTCATTTGTCAAAACACAGAATTCAGTGGGGTCAAAGAAAAATGAGTTTTCAACCATCAAAACAGTTATAAGTTGTAATTGTTTGTTGTTTGTAATATAATGTAAAAGTAGATTTATTTTCATTTTCACATAAATACACATATTGCAATATTTTTAGTGTTGGTCCAATTAAATTCGTTTCTTAATTAGTATTTTTTGCCTGTGCCTTTCAACTCTCTCTTTATTTGAGAATATCTGGAAAAATCATTAAAATATGAATGTTTATTATACATGTTTTCACCCAAATTTTGACATTTTGTTTTTCCAAAAGTTATTTGGTGTATTAAAGTAAAAATGTAATGTATTTGGTTGACAGTATCTGAAATTTAGTTTTTATGCATCTCTTCTAAGCTTCTGTCTTCCCATGTCTTTAGACAACTACTCTGATTGGCCTGTTGAAGACGGCCCGGCTGTTGCGATTGGTCCGCGTGGCCAGGAAGCTGGACCGCTACTCTGAATATGGAGCAGCGGTGCTTATGCTCCTCATGTGTATCTTTGCACTCATCGCTCATTGGTTGGCCTGCATCTGGTATGCCATTGGCAATGTGGAGAAACCTTATCTGAAGGACAAGATTGGATGGCTAGATAATCTTGGGGTGTCTATTGGAAAGCGGTATAACTACAGTGACCCCAGCTCTGGACCCTCCATAAAGGACAAATATGTCACAGCACTGTATTTCACATTCAGCAGCCTGACCAGCGTGGGCTTTGGCAACGTCTCACCAAATACCAACTCTGAGAAGATCTTTTCTATCTGTGTGATGCTCATTGGATGTGAGTTCACTGCAGCATTAATCAACTGTCAAGATTTTCTGACTAAAAGTTATTTAATAATTATATACAAACATAAAATATACATAATAATATTATGGTACATTTTACAATACACAGCATGTAACAATGTCTGTATGTTTTTGACATCTGATAAGTTGAAATGGACAATAAAGAATCAGTGGGGCCACATGTAAAATTTTAAAATTAAACCATGACTACATCGATTCTTACTCAATCTTTCATGTGCTAAAATCAATCAAACAGGACAAATTATGCTCTCTTTCTAGTATAACATGCAGTGAGCCCATGTTCTTAAGGTACAGACAATTTGAATAATACATTGTCCATATTTACTTACCACGTCACATATTCACATGTGTAGTATGTTTATGTATTCTAACCCTTTTCACATCTGTCCTGGTTAGCTCTAATGTACGCCAGCATCTTTGGAAACGTGTCAGCCATCATTCAGCGTCTGTACTCAGGAACAGCGCGATACCACATGCAAATGCTGCGGGTGAAAGAGTTTATTCGCTTCCACCAGATTCCAAACCCCCTCAGACAGAGGCTGGAGGAGTACTTCCAGCACTCCTGGACCTACACCAACGGCATCGACTTGAACACGGTGCGTTTGAATGAGCCCTCTGAGCTCAATTAATCTTTAATGTTATTTTTACTTATCCAAATGTGTTTAGTACATTGGAACCGTATTCAGATTCTAGTGCTGAATTCATTATTAATGGTGGATTTATTTGGAATTTGCAAGGTCAAACTGAAGAGTTTGCCACACCCTTAAACTCATTGTTGAGGACTAAATGTCTGAGAATTTGTATTTGTCTGCACACACACTGAATGAAACACCTGTCTCTCTCCCTCTTTGCTCCATATGAAATTGGATGACTTCTTCACCCTGGGACGAGCAGGAGGTATTTATATAAAAACAGGATTCTCATAGTCATTGTCATTTTCACTCCCTCTGATGCCTGTTATGTGCCAACTCTGGACCTTTCCTTCATACAGCACCCTTTCATCTTATTTCATAATGCTGCTTTCAGTTAGGATTCCATTCCAGTTTTGCAGAATATAGGTGCATCTGCTTTGATGTGGATTGTAAAGGTCATTTAGCACAAAGACCAATGCTTAAATGTAGGTGCTTGTGAAAGAAGGAACAAAATATCCCTAAGCTTGAAAGTTTTTTAGGTAGCTTCATCTTTTTAATATTGGTTCATCGTTTTAATATTTATTTAATAGTTTGCACGGTAACCTTCTGTTTACCTTATAGTGGATATCTACCACGTAATGTAAATGTTACTGATATTTCTATACCTATACATGTACATACACCCTTCAGCCATAACGTTAAAACCCCTAAGAGGTGAAGTGAATAACACTGATGATCTTGTTACAATGGCACTGGTGAAGATATGTTAGACAGCAAGTTAGTCAGTTAAACTGTTCTCAAGTTGGAAGTTGGAAGCAGAATAAACCCACCAAAGGTGGTCCAAGGAATGACAACCAGTGAACAGGTGACAGGGTTATGGGCCCAGGGCTCACAGATGCATGTGGAAAGCGAAGACTAGCCCACCTGGTGCAACTCACAGAGGAGTTGCTTTAGTACAAATAACTGATAGAGTTAATGATGATAGAAAAGTGTCAGAAGACACAGTACATCACAGCTTGCTGTGTATGGAGTTGCGTAGCTACAGTATCTACAATGGGCATGTGAGCATCAGAACTGCACACTGGAACAAAGGAAGAAGGCCTGGTCTGATGAATCTCATTTTCTTTGACATCCTGTGGATGGCATCACTCATCAGAGGAAGAGGTGGGACCAGAATGCACTACAAGAGGAAGACAAACTGGCAGAGGCCTCTTTCTGTGGAGTAATGCACCCGATACCAGGAAACACTATGGGAAGAAGGCAAGCTGAAGGAGGCAGTGTGATGCTCTGGGCAATATTATGTAGGAAAACTTCCTGGCATCCATGTGGGTTTTGCTTTGATATTTACCACCTACATAAACATTGTTGCAGACCAAGTACACTAATGTATTCCCCAAAGAGCAGCATCCTCTTTCAGCCCTGCCACACTGCAAAAATTGTTCAGGAATGGTTTGAGGAACATGGCAAAGAGTTCAAGATGTTGACTTGGCCTTCAAATTCCCCAAATCTCAGTCCAGTCAAGCACCTGTTTGAACTTACAGGACTCAAAATATCTGTTGCTAACGTCTCTATACCACATACCAACAGCACACCCTCGGAGGTCTTGTTTAGTCTATGACTCTAGGTCAGAGCTGTTGTGGCAGCACATGGGGGATTTACACAATACTAGGCTGGTGGTTTTATGTTATGCCTGATCGGTGTATTCTACAGTGTAATTACTTTATCTTGTTGAGGGCTGCAGTTTCATTTTAGCCTGTCTAGTTAATATAAATTTTCCATATTTTCTTTATGTAATATTACCTGAGGCTGCTGATTATTGCTTTTCATTTACTTTTCTTTTATAACATTTACCTTTCTTTTCAAAAAATAGTCTAAGATGATAAGATTATGCAGAAGTTAAGTTTTACATTAAGCTTTACTGTTTTCTCTTTTCTCTTTTCCTTCTATCTAGGTTTTAAAAGGCTTTCCTGAGTGCCTGCAGGCAGATATATGTCTCCATCTAAATAGGAGCCTCTTGCAGGGCTGTAAAGCATTTCGGGGGGCCACTAATGGTTGCCTGCGGGCCCTGGCCATGCGCTTTAAAACTACGCATGCTCCTCCTGGAGACACTCTCGTCCACTCTGGAGATGTCCTCACAGCACTCTATTTCCTCTCCCGAGGTTCTATCGAGATCCTGAAGGATGATGTTGTGGTCGCAATTCTAGGTAAGTGGGTGTTCAGCTGAAGTGGCATTATGCTGTTTTTCTCAAGTTACTGAACAAACACATTGAACTGAATTTACAATTCAATTTAAATAAAAAATTATCATACTCATAGCTGGGTATATGGGTATAGTTATTTGACTGTGCAGCGTCACTCGTCTCTCTATAATTGATGTAGGCCACTCCACATCTTCATTGTTCCACAATGAAACATATTAGACTGTTTAGCCATAAAACTAAAACCACCAGTCTAAAAGTGTGTAGGTCCCCCTGATGCTGCCAAAAGTACGACTCATAATGGAATGACCATCATATGCTGTACTATTGGGCACCCTGATGTTAGGAGCAGGTCCTTTAAATCTTCTAAGTTGCAAGCCATTAGAGAATGCATTAGTGTACAGTCCAAGCTGCAGCGGACTGTAAGTTCTTACATGTTTCTGCCATAGCCAACATAAACATTTATGCCATTTATGCGACAGTACTAGATACTTATTTGGAACTGGACCGTGCGAGTTAGCCTTCACCTTCCACATGCATCAACAAACCTTTGGTTGTTTGATTCTGTAACTTGATTGTCCTTTCTTAGACCACTTGTGATAGGCACTAACAACTGCATACCTGCCGTTTTGAAGATGCTCTGGCCCATTCATCTAGCCATCATAATTTGGTGCTTGTCAAAGTCCGTCATTTCTTTCCACATGCCCATGTTTTCACCTTCCAACACATCAACTTCACAACCTCACTTTTCACTTGCTGCTTAATGCATCTCACTCCTTGACGTCTGCCATCGTAATGAGATAATCAATGTTATTCTCTTCAGCTCTTATTGGTTTAAATGTTTAGACTGGTCAGTGTATTACTAGAGAAACACCCTCAACCATTACATACACATCAGGAGACACACAGGTCAAGGGCACCATTTTTTGACAATCATTAAGTTACAAATAAAACTATTTAGAGTGGTTTGGTTTAAATTTTAGGGAGACTTACTGACTACTGTATTTTGTGTAAAACTTTAAAACATTGCTTTGTAATGGTTTTGAAGTAGTCATCAGGCTGTGTATTCATAACCACTCCATCTAATAGCTTTCTGTGAGGTAGCTTTCAGAGGTATTAATTGCTTCAGATGTCTAGTTTCACCATCATTAAGACTAGGGTTGCACCAATACCAATACCAGTATCGGTGTATCAGGCCGATACTTCATTAAAATAGTCATACTCATATTCGTACGTGAATTGCCGACACCATGCACCGATACCACTAAACAGCATCGTATTTCACTACATCAAACTGATCACACTGGGGGGATGTGATTTGTTGTCCTACCTGACTTCAATGTCTAGGGAGAGACAACGAGCCAGAAACTTGCCATCAGATATTCTATCCACGATCTAGTGAGAAAGTATCAAAGCCATGGACCAGTAGATTTTATTTAATAGGAAGAGTAAGCAATGTCAGTGATTTGGAAATATTTTAACACTAGAACACTAGATCAGCAGCTAGCATGCTCTGTAAAAGACATATGGGTGTGGTGTAGGCACATGTACACACATTGCTTTACATGTTGTTGTTGTTTTATACTGTTGTGCTTGAGAGACACCATTGACCGGAATCAAATTTCTTGTATGTATCGCTCACATACTTGGTCAATAAACGTGATTCTGATTCTGATTCTGATTCGGCGACTGGCGCTGTACGACGGGCTCTGGGTCCAAAGTCCATTGGACACTTGCTGTGTCTGCTGGCTGCAGCTTGCATGGATGTATGCCGGCAGGCTGCAGGACTAAACGCCCGAACACACCGAAATGAAAAAAAACAAACGAGTGGGTACCCGGTACCGGGAATTTTCAAACCGGTTCTTATTTGGAACCTAATTTCGGTTCCCATCCCTAGTTATGAACAGGCTCAGTTTTCATGAAGATACTGGAAACTAGTACGCTCAACATGTGGGAAAAATAAAAAACCAAAACCTATAACTAGAACTGAATATATTGTTTGCTGTGTTATGTAATACACAAACAAACCCTTTGGGGAAAAAAAAAAATCCCAACTGCTTGCATAGCCACTTGCACTCATAAAACAAATAAATCCTTTCGGAATAAAGAAATAGAGTTTTTTAATAAAAAGGGTTGATATGTATTTGGCTTCCTAGGAGCAAGGTTAGTTAGCTGCCATATCTAGCTAGTAGGATAAAAAAAATAAAACATTTCAAAACAGCCCAGCATCAACCATCCATCCCAAAGCTCTTGTCATTTTTCAGGACATTTCATCAGAAGGTGTTTTTCTAGATTTTAAATAGGAATATCTGACTCTAGAGTCACGCTGCATGATACAGACCAAATATAAGTACTGCGATTTCACTGCTATACACTGTGATTGTAATTCCTTTCAATATATTAAAGGGCCAATATCATCACTTTTCTGGAATTAAAGCAGCTTAAAGTATGTAAATATTATTTGAAAATGTACATTCACTCCCCCAGTCCATAAACAGAAACTAGGCTGCAAAAAA
The DNA here is from genome assembly GCA_037577275.1 of Bryconaethiops microstoma. Taxonomy (NCBI): domain Eukaryota; kingdom Metazoa; phylum Chordata; class Actinopteri; order Characiformes; family Alestidae; genus Bryconaethiops; species Bryconaethiops microstoma. The sequence continues at coordinate 17,233,542 of JBBJLS010000002.1, read as the reverse complement.
AAAGCCTTATTTCAAATCAGCTTTTGTGATGTCACACATTTATATAAATCTTCTTCAGCCTACAGCAGTTTAGCCCCGCCCAATCATACTGAAGTTTTAAAAAGTGTTTCAGCCCTGTGGTGCCTTTTAAACGAGCTGCAATACAGGGCAGCCAATCAGAAAGAGACCATATATGAGGTGCAGTAACGAAAACAGACTCTTTAATTCTAAGGGGTAAACAAAGGCTGGAAAAGGGTCATGCAAGAATGAATTATCAAGAATAAGGTAAAAAATATTGGGGGAAAAATAAAATAGAAGAAAAATTAAGGGCATGGGCCTTTAAAAAAAATACGAGTGAACCTCAATGGTTAAAGTTTTGTTGGATTTCATGATTCATCATTGATTCACCCAAACACACAGTAACTTGCCTGGAGCTGTGATTGGTCAAAGGTGTCAAAAAATACTATGATTGTTAGAGGCTCATTTGCATATTGCAGCCTAATAGATGACAAATTGTGCAGCCCTTCTCTGGCAGGCAGGGTCACAACAGATATAGTCAACATTTCATTTATATTTCATCCAGGGTGTCCCTTTAAGTTTGATTCCTATTTTTTTTCACAGCTCCTGACGATATCTTCAGTGAGGCTTCAGTTGCATATTTAATGAAAGGTGACAGCCCTCGGGTGGTGATGGTCTAGTTGCCTCTGGAACAAGAGGTCATGGGTTCGAATCCTACCTTCAGCACAGCACCACTGGGTTCTTGAGCAAGACCCTTAACCCCAAGTTGCTCCAGGGAGACTGTCCCCTGTAGTTAGGGAATGGAA
>JBBJLS010000002.1:17220124-17232639 GCA_037577275.1 Bryconaethiops microstoma | reverse complement strand
TGTAACAAACCTCCCCTTATTTAATAAAGTAAGGCTGTCAACAGATCTGGTAATAGCGTAGGGAACAAACCACCAACACTAAAGGGTTATGGTTAGGGTATTCACACCGTGTATTATACATTAATCAAACACATACATACATTTATACACAACCCCCCCCGCCCAGACCCTCACAGTCCATATATATACACTAGGTCTAATTGAGTCCATCAAAGTCTGGTATTAATTAATAGTCCTTTTCAGGCCCACTGTAGTCCTTTTTAGGCCGAAACCTCAGGTCCTCGTAGTCCCCCGCTCGGTTCTCCCGGAGAAGGGTAGGCTCCAAGGCTGGCACCCCACTCCACAGACTGCCGGTAAGAAGACCAACACCCAAGGGACAAGAAAAGGACAAAAAGAAAACCCACATGCAAGAAGAACTCACTGGTTCAGAACATAGGTTTCATACAGTTGGGGCTTTTGCTGTTGCTGTTAACCTAGCCTAGCTTCCACGGCACCTTTTATGAAGTGAGACTGGAAATAGGCCTGAAACTGCAACGGTGCCCCCCCTGGGGGAAAAGCCAGTAACGGCACCCAGCTGTTACAGTCCTACCTGACTTCAATGTCTAGGGGGAGACAATAAGCGTCAGATATTCTATCCACGAGCTAGTGAGAAAGTATCAAGGCCATGAACCAGTAGATTCTTTTCAATAGGAAGAGTAAGCAATGTCAGCGATTTGGAAATATTTTAACACTAGAACGTCTGACAGCATCGACTGATGTAATTTCATCAGGCTCAGAATCAGAATTGCGTCTATTGGAGCAGCAAGCATGCTCTGTAAGAGACGTGTGTGTGGTGTAGGCACATGTACACATGTATTTTTACATATTGTTGTTTTATTCTGTTGTGCTTGAGAGACACCATCGACCAGAATCAAATTCCTTGTATGTGTTCGCTCACATACTCGGCCAATAAACGCGATTCTGATTCTCATATGGTGACTGGCGCTGTACGACGGGCTCTGGGTCCATGGTCCACTGGACACTTGCTGTGTCTGTTGGCTGCAGCTTGCGTGAATGTATGCCGGCAGGCTGCGTGACTAAACACCCGAACATAGTGTAGTAGCGGTCAAATCAAGAATGAAACTGGGCACTGCATCAGTTGACGCACGCAGCCATTATAGGTATAGTCTTAAGATAAAAGACGACGGTTTCTGGTTATATTTACAATTTGTCTAACGTGATGACACTGCCTTATTGGAGTTTTTTGTTAAAACCAGAATGAACTGTTTATTTTTGCCTTGGAATAGCCTTCTGTTAATACTTTTTGTATTTAGCCTTATTATAGGCTTATAGAAGAGAAAATAAAACCTGTCTCCAAATTAATTGCACTTTCATGAACACCATTCTAAGAAATATCGGTATCGGCAAATACACAAATAAAAATACTCGTACTCGGTGCATCCCTAATTAAGACCATCATTAAGAATGACTGCTTAACGTATTTTGGTTCAAAAAGTGTTTTGCCGCTGGTGATAGGTCTGGGTGTTGGCATTTTGATGTCAAACATTTTTGCACATTGCAGACCACATGGCTCCTTATAAACACTGAGACTTTTATGACAACAATACTTATAGTTTGGTCATTGCACCAGTGGAATACTAAAAATACTTAAAACACTGAAATAATTTGCTCATTTGCATTAGAATGACAAATAGGTTATTTCTGTTACTTGGAACAGACTAAAATTCCTGTATTCACTAATTACATTGAATATCTGGTCTAATTAGCAATACTTTTCACAATGTCAATTAATACTATAACAGCTGTGATTGGTCAAGATTACCATTACCGAAAAAAACAACAACAAAGAAGCCCAATAAAACAGTGTGTAATGTTTGGCCATGTCTTCAATAAACATGTCTTTATTAAATAGGCCTTGGCATTTCAGTTTGTACATGGGCTTTTTTTCACTTATTTATTTCTGGTGAGGGATGCTTATAATTAATATTGCTCCACAGGTAAGTGCTTTTTAACATATGTAAGTAAAAGCTTGCACAGTGCCATGCTTTCTTAGTGTATTTTCTAATGGCAATTTTGTATTAACAAATCACTCCCCTGTGCACTTTTCTGTGTTTTTGAAAAAGAGCAGCATGAATATTTAAATTTATTCTGTTTTGTCTCATTTTGTTTTATGTAGCCAGTTTGACATTTAAATAATGGCAAATATGAATGCTGTTAGGCTCTTCTATTGTGAAATTTATTCCGTTTAGTCCTGTGGAGGTTTCTCTGCCTGGAGATGATGTTTGCCAGTGTGGGGAGTGGCTACCAACTGCAGAATCTGTATACACAGTGTTCCCCGGCGGAAAGCCTTCAAATGTCTTCAAACACTGGCTCAAGCACACAGGACATTGAGTGTGATTTTTGCATCTTGCACAGTCAAAAGGCTGACTGCAATCAATGCCAAAAACCATTTTGAAACCATACTCAAATATCACAAATATGACCATGATCAGAAGGCTGGCCTCATTTATTCTTATGGTACTTTTGAGCCAAAAGCTTCAGCCTGATGGCAATGGGCTTCTGACATTTCTGTTAAGAGGCTTCTTTTGAGTCTGTTTTGGTTTCTTCAAAGAGCAGAGAGTACTAGCAGCTTCTGCACAGAGCTGGAGCTTTTTATAGCAAAAAGTGAAGGAGACAGAGAGAGAGAGAGAGAGAGAGAGAGAGAGAGCAGCAACAACTGACAGAAAGAAGTGATTTAGTATGTTGATTGATTGATTTTACTGTTTATTCTGTCCATTCTTCAGCCCTGCAAATGCTAACTCTGTTAGGCAACAGTAATTAGTAATTAGTAAGTGTGTTTTCTCAGTGTCAGAGATTGAGGATATTCTTGACCAGCATGTCAGGCCCTGCCATCTATAAACACACTTGCCCAGCTGACAGGTTTGCTCATTTGGGTCATGTGCACAAGGAATAGAGTGGTTCTCTTTAAAAAAAAAACATACTACTGAGATTAGTCATTTTTCGGTCACTCATAATGTTATATAAAGAATTTAAAAGAAGGGTTACTTATACTTGAAATAATAAATATGGGTCTCATGGTGTTAGCACCATAAACTATTCTTTCTGTTGTGGTCCATTGTCAGGCCTTGCCCTGTTTTTTTACTCTGAGGCCTTTTCAGCAGGTCATGGAATACTATCGGCTTCCAAATGAACAGGAGCAGTAGGCCTTTTTCAGAAACTCTGGCCATTTCACTTTAAGGTCACCTGCAGCCACTGAGGTGCACCACCAGGTCTGTTGTATATAAAGGAGAATGGCTCTCAGGGCTCGACATTTTCCCAGCCCTGGCACCACTGAGATTCCTCCCATACATTAAGATGCCCTTTCCCCTGCACACACCACAAACGGCTGTTTTGAATAAGAGCACATTTCTTTCTGTCTTCTCTGAGTATTGTGCCGCTCAGTGTGAATGGTTGTTTAAAAGTACAGCTGAAGTAATTTACAAAGTAAGAATGAGTTTAGCTTGATTATCAAACGTGTTTCTATTCTTTTTGAAGCAAGGACAGCAAAGCCTGTCAGTCACATACGATGGTGAGTCTGTGCACATCAAAGTGTCTGCGGGCAGCAGGCCAGCGTGTACTTAAATAATGAATGAGAGGAGAGGGGGTGCAGGGAGGGGAGAGGAAGAGGGAGGAGAGGAGAAGGAAGAGGGGAGGCCAGGTGATTTGGGCCTCATTTCCCAAAGCATGATAGCACCGTGATCACAGTAAGATGGCTGAGGCTCAATCTGGCACAGATTCTCTGTACCATCTTATGATGATCGTCGAGCTGCATCGCTTTTGTGAAACAGGACCCAGATGTGTCCTTATAATCCCTGCAGAGAACGAGCTCGGGTAATCCTAATACACAGAAGTTGGCCTGGGCTGACCCAAAATGTACACGGGCAAAGATGCAAAATAAGTATGCCAAAATACATATGGCATTCATTTTGGCAGCAGTGAAATCTGGTATAGGATGACTAACTTAGTTTTACTTAAATTGCTTTTAATATCGACATTTGGCAGACACTCATTTACAAAGTGAGTTAAAATATAATATAAATATAATATAATGTTATAGTGATAAGCAAGGGAGTGTTAGGAATCTTGCCCAAGGACTCTTATAGGTATAGCATATGGAGAATCTTTAGCCTGATAAAAGTGAGTGAATTATAAACCAGGTCCATGCGGTGCTTCACATCCAAAAATAAGAGGCGTTTCATGATATATACTTAATTGTGGCCCGGTGAGGGTTCATTTCATGGTTAAGTCACAAACACTGAAATGGTGCAGCTGAACTTTTTCCATTTCTTATCAGGAAAAAATGACATCTTTGGAGAGATGATCCACCTGTATGCTAAGCCAGGGAAGTCTAATGCAGATGTGCGAGCATTGAGCTATTGTGATCTGCACACCATCAACCGAGAGGAGTTACTAGAGGTCCTGGACATGTACCCTGAGTTCTCTGACCACTTCCTCACCAACCTGGAGCTCACCTTCAACCTGAGAGATGAGAACGCTAAGGCAAGTGTCTACCAACAGCATACCAACAAAAAAAAACCTGTGTTGAAATTTAAATGAGTAACCACTTGAAAATGACTCTTCACTAAATAAATGTTGTCCCAACACAGGCCAATTACACACAAGACAGCGACTCTGATGGAGAAGACAATAAAAGCAAGAGGAAGATTTCCTTCAAGCGTAAACCATCCAAAGGTAATATATTTGTAAACCAGTTCATTGTCAACTATGCTTCTGAGTTAGTAGCTTGTAGTAGATAAGTTATTGTGTGATTCCCTTTCTACACTGTCACTACATGTCACAGTTTTTAGATGAGCTGCTTGAAAACAAACTTCAAAAGGCTTGACTGTAATAGCAAATAAAAAAACAAATATGTTTAAAGAGCCCACATTAGAGAAAACTAAACAAAATAGAGATTTTGATGTAGTATGTTTTTAAAAAGTGATGCTCACCCAGTTCCTATGGTCCATTTATGGAAACTAAGCTGTGAAAGCAGCCTACTGTGGATTCACTGTTTTTGTGAGGTCAAGATAAACAATGTATTTACATATGTGTCTATTCAGCCTATAGTAGTTTGGGTCTGCCAATTCATGCTGAAAGTGAATAGGAGTGTTTCAGTCCATACTGGGCCTGAACAAGGGAAAATACACAACAAAGAGCACTTTGTCGGTCTTAAAAACACTGTGAGAAATCAGCTTGTTTATTTCTAATTGTCATGTTAAAATCAACAAAGAATAATTTTTGGCAAAATTTAAAAAATACATTATTTTAAAAAAAAAATACATGTTGACTTTTCAGACGGCTGTAACTTTTAAACACTGAGATGTTACAGGAATCTATTTAAACTAAAAATTCATTTGGCTGTGTCTATGTCTATGTGTCTATGCCTGTGGTAAATAGTATTGTTATTTTCTATGTAAGCTCCCTATGGAGTCTCTGTGGTGCAGCACAGTGTGTTCCTTTAACTGGTGTTGATCACATCCCACAGGGGGAAGCGTCAAGGACAGTAAAAGTGAGAGCAGGAAGGAGCGGCGCGAATCACGACTCAGCTCAAAGAGAGGCTCAGATGACCGAAGGGCTTCCAGGGAGGAGCAGCAAAGGCCCCTGGGATATCCTTGCATAGAGGGTTATACCCCTACCCCTGACTGCAGCCCATCCACTGGCGAGCCGGAGAGTGAGCCATATTACAGTGGTAAGGGCAGACTTCCGCCATAAAGCCTTTGCGTTACAGCTCAGATCAAATCCCCTGTGGGCAGACATCCAGGGAGAATGTAGCTGGCCACATCCCCAGGGGGAGGGAAATGAGTGCTCTATTGACACTGAACTCTAGCTGCCCTAAAAAAGGGGTTTGGTGTTGTGGTAACTGGGTCACTGTTGTGTTTGTAGGTGCTGGGTGTGCCCCCCCTGCCTTTCCCTTATATGCCTTTCAAAGGTCGTTCAGGTGTGCTTCTATTTAAAATGGCTTCTTACACCCCCAGCATTAGCAAGAAGGGAGACAGGCCTGCTGAGGTTATTATACCTCCTTACGCATAGCTTATGTTTGCCATGCCTTATACTGTGGCATGATGTCACTGAAAGATTGAAACATTTAGTTAGATTGTCTAACACGGAAACCATAAAAATGACCAACATGATTTAAAAAATGGCCCTTTCCACGTAGTATTCCTTTTAGCCTAAAAACAGGCTTTTATCTCAATTGATGCACCATAAGATGAACGGCTTTACATTTGTTTCAAAAAATACTCGGTTATTCTTAGCCTCTGAAACACTGATTTACAGAGTGCACAAGGAAAACAGCACTCTCAGACAGTAAACCATGGTACTGATCAAATCAGCTTCTTTGTTAATCCATGATAAAGAAGCACAATGAAAAGAGATGGAAAGAGAGAGAGGCAGGGAGAGTGAGAGAGGAAGCGAGGGAGAGAGAGAGGGAGTGAGTGAATCAGTGAGTGAGCAGTGGAGGTCTCAGTGGAGCAGGTCTTTCAGAAGCTTAGGTCACAGCATAGCTCTTTTTACAGGCTTTAGGAAAATCCGCTGGCTTACCATCTCTGTCGAGCTCCCCCAATATGCACATAATGTCCCACATCTCTGCTGCAGCCCAGCAAGTTAATGCCAGGCAATGTTCGCTCAGACATGTGCAAAGCTAAGTCACATATGGTGCTGCCTTTTGTACAATACCAGACATAAATTGCAAAACACCCGACTGAATGTGTTTTTTGTTACCTTAAAGATACACAACATTCAAACCACTAACAGGTGAAGTGAATAATATTAATTAACTCCAGTACAATGGGACTTTTTCTGCTGCTAATGTATTGGTGCCAGATACCACAGCACACGTTCAGAGGACTTGTGGAGTCCATTCCTCTATGGATCAAAGTGGTTCTGGCAGCACAGTAGGGACCTACACGTTATTAACAAATTATTTTAATGCTATGGCTAATTTAATCTAAGACTTAGATCAAAGCTGAAATGTATTTCCAAGGCAATGGAAATGTGAATTTCTTGCCTATGTACTAACTTAAGTAGTTTTATTTAAAGAAAAACAGTTTTGAAATGTATTTTGAAATACCCTCTAAGAATTAAACATAAAGCCTCTTTGTTTGTTAAGCCCTTTTTAGTCACTGCATAATTCCATATGTGTCGTTATAGTCTTTACTATGATTCCAAAAAAGTTTTGACTGTAAGAAAAATTAAGGTTTTTTTAAATGTAACTACTGCTCATATTCAAACAGTTTGAGGGTTATTTTGCAAATTCACTTTGTTTGTAATGAATCAGTGAACCCGCTTGGTTCTACTGAACTGTCAGAACATCATAAAACATAGTGTTTGCTTTCAGTAGCAGTCTGGTCATTTAGGGGGGTGTTGTCCTTTGTCTCTCCATAGGCTCCATGTTGCAGATAGAAAGGAGAAGCCAAGCCGTTCAAAGACTCTGGAGTTAATCCCAAAAGCAGAACAGATTTTTTTTTTTCAAAACCATTTCAGACATAACAGCGCAATATTCATAGCAAATACGAGATTTACTCTCACGTTGCAAATTTGATGCATTTTGATGAGACACATGATGAAAACTGCCTGGAAAGTCTGACCTCTTATCAGCTGACAGAGAAAACAGAAGTGCTACAAAACTAAAATAGCTCTGCCTTTGTTTGCTTCACAGTGGGAGCAGTCACTGGACAAGAGCACTGGTCAGAACCTCCGCTTGAATTGGAATCTGTTTTGAAAACGTTATACATTTTATTTAATTAAATAACAGTACTGCTTAGGGATATCTTGCTGTGTAGAGTCTAGACGCTGAGATCAGTATTTCAGGCCACAAGTGACATGCTTCTAGAAGAGACTGATTGAATGGTGTAACTCATGTCTTGTCTGACCCCAGTGTCTGATCTCAGATCAGCTGCAAGGAGGTAACTGAACTCAGTGTGCTCTTGGTTGACGCACATGCAGGTGGCAGTACAAGATAACCCTTTCACTGTAGAGACTATGTTAGCCCTGTAGCTGCAGAGATAGGGCCACCTCAACAACACAATAGCAGTAAAATAACACACTAAACAGTAACAGAGCTCTGTTTCTGCCTCTACAGTGGGTTCCATACCTTCTGTTCTGTTTAGGAAACATGGAAAAGGTTTTTTTTGAGAAATACTTAAGTGAATGTTTTTCGGTGGCTGTGTGTGTGTGTGTGTGTGTGTGTGTGTGTGTGTGTGTGTGTTATCTGCAGCATAAAGTAAACAAAGTATAATTAAAATATAATTGTTAAACCTATAAATATGAACAAATATATTGTATATTAAATTGCAATGAAGATCATATTTAGTGAAAAATTAAAATGAGATATTAAACATATGACTATAATTATTTTATACACTACCAGTCAAAAGAACACATATGTAGTAAAGATTTTAATACAATTATATATATATATATATATAATAAAACGTATTAACATGAAAAGTAGGAAAAATGAGCAAGTGAAAGGATCTGAAGCTCTTTGAGAAGAAACAAACTGTCTGGACGACTGAACACCTCCAACACTGCAGGTCTTGTGGGGGGTTCCTGGTGTTCAGTGGTCAGAACCTACCAAAAATGCTCCAAGGAAGGAGAACCAGAGAACCGGAGACAGGGTTCTGGACCCCCGAGGTTCTCTGAAGGACATGGGGAGTGAAGACCAGCCCGTCTGGTTCTGATCCACAGAAGATCTGCTGGAGAACAAACTGCTGAAGAAGTTCCTGCTGCTCTGATAGAAAGGGGTCAGAACACACAGTGCAGCGCCCCCTGCTGGGTATGGGGCTGCGTAGCTGCAGACCGGTCAGAGAGCCCATGCTGACCCCTGTCCTCCACCGAAACATCTACAGTGGACCTCAGACCACGGAGTGAAAAATCTGGTCTGATGGATCACATTTTTGTGTGTGTGTGTGTTTGTGTGTTTGTGTGTAAGAGATGGACCAGTATGCATTATTTAAAAAAGGCGAAGCAGTGGAGGCAGTGTGATGTTCTGGGTGATGTTCTGCTAGAGAACTTTGGGTCCTGCATTCATGTGGATAGTACTTTAACAGCTAAACACTTCATGGAGACGTTGTTCCTGGTGGCAGTTCCTCTTTCAGCAAGACCCTACCCCTCACCCACTGCAGACACTGTTCAGGAACCGTTGGAGGAACATCACAAAGATCTCAAGGTTCCTCCAGACTCTCCAGATCTCAATCTGATCAAGCTTCTGTGAGACAATCTAGTCCAATCCATGGAGGAACCACCTCACAGCTTACAGGACTTAAAGGATCTCCTGCAGAATCACAGACCTTCAGAGGCGCTGTGGAGTCCAGACCTTGATGGATCAGAGCTATTGTGATGGGACAATTATTTGGGCGTACAATAGGTTTTTGCAGAATACCATGGATATTACTTATATGTGTTTGGGAGAGAGAGAGAGAGAATAGAGACAGAGTAGAGAATAAAGCTCTCTTCTCCACCGGTCAGGTTTCTCGGAGGCTCCTGGGTAACGTGAGCTCTTCCTGGCCTGCAGATGAATCGGTCGGCTCGGTGCAACCTGAGCAGCGAACTGCTCTAATTGGACCTAATTCCTCATGTTTAAGCTGCCAGGTCAGCGAGGTTCACCTGACTGCAGCTGATCTCTGGGAAGCTTCACTGCTGCTTGTGCCGTAACACGAACTCCTGGAAAAGCCCTCTGTGGATAAGTGGTGAAATGTTAATTGTCTTGCAGGGTTTGTTTGAAAAGGGAAATTTCACTCAGACCTGAAACCTTCTGCTGAAAGCTCTCCCTCTCACATCCTTTTACAATCAGTAACGGCCATAATGACACACGGCTGAATGCACCTGCCGGCAAAATGATCAAATGTTGAAGGTAACCAGAATAATTTAAGTGTAATTTCTGAACATCTGCACTTCCCACCCAATGTTTAGCAATAAGCGACCATCCATCCATTCCTAACCAGGGTTGAGGGTGGTGGGGGTGGAGCCTGTTCCAACACACTTGGGGCGAAAGGGGGAGAATCACACTGGACAGGTGACCTGTCCATCACAGGGCAGAACCCCCCCCCCCCCCACACACACACACACGCGCGGGCAGTTTAGCATCTGAAGTCCCCCTGATGTGCAGATCTTTGGACTGTGGGAGGAAACCGGAGAACCTGGCAGACACAAGAAGAACCCTGACTGCCCCACCGAACCCTTCTCACTGTAAGGCACCACCACACCACCTTTCTGCAAGTCTGGCTCTTTGGAAGCAAAACATGAAGAAATAAGGTGTGGCTGAAGTACAGTACAGCACTTCCTGTAGAATCAGAGATCTCAAACTTTTAACAAGCATAAACTTTAGGGTGTTTGGATCTTGTTTAAAACTTAAAATATACGAAATATGTTTTTTAAATTTTTGGCTGTGAAAACAGGTGGGGAAAACGTGTAAGAACCCAAATCATGTGTGTGTTTGTGTGGATGTATGTGAGGTTAGTTGTGTCCAAATGATAAGCTTTATAAAATTAATCTTTTGATCATATCGGCTGGATTGTGCTGGATATAAGACACTTTAAGGGTTGGACTATCAGAAAAGAACAAATAATACAGAAAAGGGTCAAATATCCTCAGTATTCTCAGGGTTAAGGCTGATTGGGATGTAAACACAGAGCAAGCCAGATATTCTTAATCGGAATTTATAGAAGTGTGTTTTACACTTTTACAGTCATGCGCCCCCTAGATGCCAGCTTGCCATGCAAATGTTGTAATATTAGACGGTTGCTCAAAAAGTGTTTTGTGCCTTTTCCACCTTAGGGGGCGCTAGTGCAAAGGGACACGCCCACCCAGGACCAAAATCCTCTCATTCCATATCAAACAAATGGGACTACAAGCTCACCAATTTTCATGTGGACTGGAGAAGTCTGAGTGTATGAAATACTGACGTTTATTTGACCATTATCACACCGTTACTCAGCCCGACTGATCTCCTCTTATCACCATTGGGGTCCCAGGTCACCACCTTCCAGCTCTGCAGTCGCTGGGGTTCCTTGCCAAAATGTTCGCGACTGGATTGTCTACTGTCGACTCCCCACGTGCTCCTCCCCCAGTCAGGGGCAACTGCTGTTTAAAGCTCCAGAGAAGATTGTTGTACCTGTTGTTCTGGACTAGAGACTTTCAGCTACTCTTCCAACAAAATCTACCTCTACTGATTCTTAACTGTACCGACTCTGTCAGCCGTAGACTGCCGATACGTTCATTCTTGTTAGTTATGTCTGGGTTGACCAGAGGAGGATGGGTTCCCCTTTTGAGTCTTGGTTCCTCCCGAGGTTTCTTCTCCCTGAAGCTGGAGGTCTCCACTGGAGGTCGCTCACTTGGGGCTCAGACCTGGACTCTGTAAAGCTGCTTTGTGACAACTTCGATTGTAAAAACCGCCATATGAATAAAATTGAATTGAATTGAATTAACTTCGACCTCTTGCGTCCTCTCCACAGGCTGACCGTCCACATGGACGACGAGCTGCGCCTGATCGCCCAGAACTCCCTGCAGAGCCTCCTGGTGGACTTCCCAGACTGGAGGGAGGAGGTTCTGCTGGGCTTCAGCAGCTTCCTGCTGCGCGAGGTTCAGGACACTCACCAGGCCCTCCTGGACTCCTCTATCAAACTACTCCTCCAGCTGCTCACACAGTGGAAACTGGCCCTGCTCACCACCAGCAGGAGCTTGGACTCCACCAACATCTGCTCCGCTGAGGTACGGAGACCGTGTTCATCCAGACAACCCTGCTGCAGACTGTCAGGAGTGTTGGTCACTTAGATGTTTGTGTCTTTTGGAAGTGGAAATATTGGGTTGATCAGTGGATGAACAGTTAGTATAGTATTATTTATGTAATTAGTTATTTAATGCTCTGAGAGTGACTTTACTGCTCCTGTCCTTTTTTCAGAGTTAAGTGTTAGATGGATCATTCCGCTTCGAAAATCATTCTTACATACATAAGATACATATGGAGCGCCTCATTAAGCCCAGTCCTAGTCATGCATATGAGATACATTTATTTTTTATTATTATATTACTTGTTCTGTACATCTGTGTGTTTTATGCAATGTAATAATGTGTGTTTTAGTTAGTGTGTGTCTATGTATAAATGTGTGTGTTAGTTGTTACAGGGCGTCTCCAGCTCCAGGCTGGTTCCTGAACGTGCTCCTCACACTACGGTTCTCCATGCTCTGGAGGGTTTGGCTCTGGTTCTTCTGTGCTCCTGCAACACAGCGACCCGTAAACTGGCCGTGTCCATCCTGAGAGAGGTTCGACTCATCCTGCTGAGTACCGGACACACCGAGGTCAGAAACACACACACACACACACACACACACACACACACACACACACACATATACACACAAATACACACAAATATACACATATGCATATACACACACACACACATACACACATATACACACACACACACACACACACACACACACACAAAGTTAATTAATTCCCAATAAAAGAGCACA
>JBBJLS010000002.1:17178286-17200644 GCA_037577275.1 Bryconaethiops microstoma | reverse complement strand
AGTCCTGACTTGAATCCCATTGAGAATCTGTGGAGGGAGCTAAAGATCAGGGTGATGGTAAGGAGACCCTCCAACCTAAAAGAGTTGGAGCTCATCACTAAAGATTAATGGGCAAAAATTCCAGTGGAGGCATGCAATTTTGGACATGCCACTTCAAATGTAAATAAAAGCTGAGAAATATTTTTTTCCACAAAGACGCCTCTTGTACATCGTCTTATTATCGTCCGGGATATGCCTGTGTCATTTCCAATCAAGAAGAAACTTCCTGGCTGAATAAAAGTAACTTCAAGTCAAAATTTGCCAGGGGTATGAATAATTCTTGGCATGACTGTATATAAATAGACGTAGGTATATATCATACAAGGCCTGTCATAGGGATGGATATGAAATGGAGGCATATAAGTGATCTTTCCTTTAAACAGAATAAGCATCTTAAGTATGGTGAAGGTTCATGATGGTTCAGAAGAAAAATGAATAAATTAAGTTGACTTTGGCAAAGTAACTTAATACAGTTTTCATTGAGGTAGCTCTTCAGTGCGATTGTCTACATTTCCATTTAAATGTTGTGAAATGTGAAGAAATCTGAAAGTTTTTTTAATGGTTATCAGAAAGTTTGTTTACTTCACTGTGCAGGTGCCCCTGGTGGAGCAACACTACAAAGCAGAGTTTGGGAAGTTCCTGAAACATCAATACTCTGTGGAGAGAGTCAGTGGAGATTCACAGCTCAAAATCTCTTTCCCACAAGTCGTTGAGAAGAATGACATCATCATCTGCACTGCACAAATTCTGGAAAATTCTTTAGCCAAAGCCAAGCAGGGTGATGAAGACGGGATTAAATTGTCACGTAGGTCACACTGTACTTACCTTCACCTTTTTTTAAGAGATAAACCCAAACGTACAGAAATATGAGGTTTGTGGAGCCAGATTTCAGTTTAGACTGCTTCACCTTTTGGCTGAGATTGGATGGAGATCAATGTTGAACTGTGGTTTTTTTTTTGTTTTTTTAGCTGTCATCACAAGCAATTCTCACTCTTTTGCCTTGTTTGTCTTGCTGATGCTGAGGACCACAACGTGGAATCCCCCTGCAGTGGCATGTGCTGTTTATTAGTGTTGAGTCTTTTTTTCCTTTTTTTCCTTTTCTCTAGGCCACGTGTCTGTTCTAGCCATCAGTGAGTGAGCCAGTGGTTGGCTGACTGATCAAATTCGCAGGAGAAGAGTTTTTTTTTTCCATCAGTAGCTCAGACTCCGTGTTCAACTGCAAAGCTGAAAGCAATCCTTTGGGGCTGAATACACCTTTGCAGTTTGATTTGTAAAGTACATTCCCATTAAAGCAACTGTCAGGACTGTAAAACACACTCTGTGGCCCTTTTCTCTAGAGGCCTGTGGCTGTGCTTTAAGCAGAATTGCAGAGGCAGAGCTCTATTACATATTTCACATTGAAATCTATACAACAGCTCAGGTTGCTGGCCTTAAAAGGAAGGGTACTGACCTTATGACAAGGAGCTTGTACCCTGCTGGCTGTTTGGCCACTGGGGAGTAAATGTAACGCTGTAAGTCTCAGCTTCTGCAGCTCTTTAGGGAATGGTAAGGCATTCAGGCTTTAGGGCAGTGTCTCTTACTTCCATAAAAACTACCAATCCTCATGTCTAAAAAGCTGCCCCATGATGGGAAAGCAAAATCTTAAGAGTGAGCATTTCAAAAGAAATATTGGAAAAATAAATCAAGACTCCTCAGCATAAATATGAATAGAAAGAGAATGTTGACTGCGACGTTTTAGCCTGAGGCAATGGAAAGTGAGAGGCAGAAAAAAGAAGTGAAAATAAGATTGATGGGACAGAAATGTGAGGAACATTCACACACCAGAGCCTTTAGTCAGTTCAGTTTGGTAATTCTGGCATGTTTGCTGCCTGTCTTTGCTCCTTCATACTCTCCTACTACTGTCGGCGGCTGACTACTGATGATTAGTAACTCCAGACGGGGTAACACAGGCTTCTGGCTCTGGCAGTTTAGCAGGACATTCCCCCTGTTCTCTCTCTTCATGTTATTTTATTAAGCCAGCTGTCAAATTAAATTTAATCCAGTTTCCAATCATAGAGAATAAATGACCCACCACTTAATTTAAATGAAGCAATAAAATGCCCTTCTCTTAAAATGCTAAAAATTGCTTCTTAAGTTCTAATTCAGTTTGGTTTCTGTGGTCTGGAGCATCCTGCCAAAGTCAAGAGGTTTTTTGAAATGCTGTATGAAATTTTATTGATGAAACACAAAAAATACTGATGAAAAATGATTATTTCTTGTACTATTTTCATGATTCAAAGAGTTCTAGTTGCAAGTGAAAAAGATGGATCAAAATAGAATGAAGACGGTGCAAAAAATGTGATGCTATAAGTTTGCTGTTGCTATTTTTTTCCTGCAGAGTTCACTTTGATGGTCATCGATGAGTGTCACCACACACAGAAGGGCGGTGTATATAACCACATCATGGTCCGCTACCTGAAACAAAAGCACAGGAATGCAGCGCTGCTTAAGCAACAGAAAACACAAGTGTCCCTCCCACAGATCCTTGGCCTCACTGCCTCACCCGGTGTGGGAGGAGCCAAAACCCAGCAGAAAGCCGAGGAGCACATTCTCAGAGTAATAGATGCTTAATCAAACACAGACTTGCTAAATACACACTTACACGCATGTACTTTCGTTTCACTTTGATATACATGCAAATTCAAACCTTCTGTGTTCTTTAAGATACATCCTTTGTGGCCCTTTCTCTCATCTGTTAACACTATCTCTTTGGTTTCTTTTCCTTTCTTTCCTTCTCTTTCCCCTTTTGTCTCTCGTTCCCACCCGTTGCACAGATCCTCATTCATGTCTCATTCATCTCTCTGCACCGAGCTGGTTCCAATGTTCCACGTGGCTCCTGTGCTCAGGGCAGCCATAAAGCATTTTGTACTCTTTATGTCCCTCCATGCTGGAGGAAAGACCCAGCCTGGCCTTCTCACTTTTCTCTACACATGCTATGTGTCTCACCACATGCCTTTCACAACCCTGCAGCTCACATGCCAAAACAAACAATGAGAATGCCTCCACCTCCTCTTAACAACTGAAGAACAGTTGTATTTCATGTGCTCAGTGCTATCTGAAACGTGTCCGATATGTCACAGAGGGATAGCTGGGGTTCAAAAGAGACCGTGACTGATCACATCTGTCTGAAATATTTTAGTTGGTCTAATGCTTCAAAAGTAAATGTGCGAGTCATTACATTGATGCCTTGCAGATTTGTGCTAACTTGGATGCTTATACAGTAAAGACCAAAAGCCTCGGAGATGATCCCAAGTCTCCATACAAACGCATTGCAAGTTCCCAAGAGAGGAAGGAGGTAACAGTCCATCCATCTACAATTCCACATTCCTTCTTCACTTAACTGTAGTCCTTTACTATCTTATAATGTCAGCCGACTATAATTGTCATCATTGAGCTAACTGAGGTTACTGCATAGAAATATGAACAATCGTGCAAAACATGACGTTGTATTCTTTGAGTAAATGCCAGTTTTACTCTGCCATTTTAAAGGATCCCTTTGGAGACGTGGTAAAGGGGATCATGGATGAGATTCACCAGCATGCCGAACTGAAGCCACTGTGCCAGCCAGGCACCCAGAACTACGAGCAGTGGGTGGTGCAGAAAGAGCAGAATGGTGAGAAAAATGTTCTCTGCACAGCCTTGAGGGTGGAACTGAGCATGACCCTAGTTCAAAAAAAAGAGTTTGAACAAACTATATTTGCACTCAGAGCACTCAGTATATACAACTTGTGTGCAGGGGTAATTATGTCATAGAATATTTCAGTCCCATGAATGTGTCTAATAAATCACACTGCAGTTCCACTGCAGCCCTGTGCTCCACTGCACTCACACACTGCCGCATTGTTGGGTTACTCAGTTGTTGCCCAGCAGTGTACGCTTCAGGAAGTTAACTCAGCACCTTCCCATTGAGTAACAATGAAGAAAGGTGTTTTATTTAAACATGGGAAGTTCTGTGTAGATGCTAACAATTTAGTGAGAACAAAGGCAAGAGTGTGGAATAGTAACCAAAGTATTAAATATAGTGTTAATAGTAGCCCTAAAATCTAAAAAGAACCATGGTAGCAGTACAGTTAGTTAAATGATAGCAGTATTAGTTAACTCACAGGTTTATGCCAGAAGTTAATGTTATTTTTATTTACATTTACGGCATTTATCAGACGCTTTTATCCCAAGCGACTCCCATTCCCTAACTACAGGGGACAGTCTTCCTGGAGCAACTTGGGATTAAGGGTCTTGCTCAGGAACCCAGTGGTGGTGTGCTGGATGTAGGATTTGAACCCATGACCTCTTGGTCCAGTGGCAAGTAGCCTACCACTAGGCCATCATCACCCCCATTTTTATCTGTTTAATGTATTATCACTGTCCAAAGAAGCATGTCATCTAAACACAGCAGCTGACCTTTACACTGTATGAAACATTCATAATGAATGAACCAATAGAAATTCTCCTAAATTCTTTACATCTGCTTACTTTAGGAGTAAAGTAAACTATAATCAATTTAACGACCAGTTGATTTGCTTTTAAGTTACTATTACAGTCACTTTAAATGACTAAGTTACTAAGCATTTATTTGTTTATTTATGATGCATACATTAATAGTTAGATAGAAGCATGGACAATTTGGTAGTTGTACAAAAAAACATTTTACATCTTGTCTAATACTGAATCTGATTTGATTGTTTAAGCCGTGAGGGTACACAGGAAAGACTGATGGATGTTATCGAATGTTACCTACCGTGAAAAAGCAATGATAACAGCAGATAAGCGGATAAGTAGTGGGAACGGATAAGATTACTGCTTGTACTAGTTGTAGCAGTTGTGATGCTACATACCTTTTCCCTTTGTTGTCCTTTAGCTGCTAAAGAGGACAATCATAAAGTGCGGACTTGTGCAGAGCATCTGCGTCAATACAATGAAGCTCTCCACCAGAGCAACACCATCCGCATGTCTGATGCCTTCAGCTTCCTCCACAAATACCACGATGAGGAGATCAAGAAGAAACTCAACCCCGATGATGGCAATATCACTCAGATCACTGACACTGAAAGATTTCTCTTCGGTTTGTTCAAAGGTATCAAAATGCTTGTCATGTGATGGATCAGATGATGAGCTGAGCAAGTCAAAAACTATCTGAATGTTTTCACCTCTGTGTTCACTGCTGTGTCAAAGTGATACTATAAAGGAGTCAAGGTCGTCGAAGCTGGAGCAAGCTACTAAACTACTTATTGCTTTCATGCTTTAAGACGTTTTAACACCTCTCTCTCAATTTCCATCTAACAGATAAAAAAGAGCATCTCCAGAAGCTGATGAAAAACCCAGCATATGAGAATAACACTCTGGCTCAACTGAAGTCCCTAATTCTGCAAGAATTTACTTCTAGAATGAATCCCAGAGGCATCATCTTCACCAAGACACGCCTTAGTGCCATTGCTCTCAACCAGTGGATTCAAGAGAATACAAAGTTTGAGGACGTTGGTGTCCAGTCAAGCCATCTGATTGGTGGAGGAGACCAAAGTGTGGTCAAGCCAATGACTGCTGTGAGTTTCTTTAATCTGGGCAGAACAGTAATGCCCATTGGTTTTATAAATTGAATCGATTTGTTTTATGTTACAACAGCACAGTCACTCTAGTTTTGGTGTCCACATGACTGTCACACAACATCTCATCATTTGAACATGCAGTCTTGAGTTGTAATTTATGAACTACAAAGTCAGAGCAGTTACTGCCTCTAAATGAATAGAGATTGAAAGGTATCCTTTTGTGCTATCTGATTACATTATAAGATCACTTTTGATGTGCAGGGTCATTTACTTGATTTTTGTGTGCCTGCAGGCAGAGCAAAAGGACGTACTGAGCAAATTTCGTGAGGGAGAGGTCAACTTGCTTATAGCTACCACTGTGGCAGAGGAGGGGCTGGATATTGCAGAGTGTAACTTTGTCATTCGATACTGCCTTGTGACCAATGAAATTGCCATGATTCAGGTAAATGTCAACTCACACATCCTTTACAAAAACATTTTTTCTTACTTTATGTAGTTTGTAATTGTCAGTTTCCATTTACATTGTGTGAACATTTCATGATGAATGGAAGAATAGAAATGATCCAGAATAAATTGAAAAATAATATTTTTACAACTAATTTACCAAACTGGAGGTATTTTTTCAACACCTATGATATAATGCTGATGAATAACTTATTATTAGATATATACTACCATCCATAAAAACATCAGTACACACTTGTATCGATTGGCCACAACAAACACTGACAGGTGAAATGGATAATCTCATTACAATATCAACACAGTATTACAATATCAACCGTCAAGGGGTTGGATATATTAAGGAGCAAGCGAACATTTAGTTCTTGATGTATCAGAAACCGGAAAAATGGGCAAGTGTAAAGATCTAAGCTACTTTGACAATGGGAAAATTGTGATGACTGTACTGGATGACTGGGTCAGAGCATCTCCAAAACAGCAGGTCTGGTGGGATGTTCCTTGTATGCAGTTTTTAGTACCTATCAAAAATGGATCAAGAAAGAAATCGGTCAACTGGTGACAGGGGTGACAGTAACTGATACATGTGGTGAGCAAAGACTATCTGGTCCAGTCCCACAGAAAACTAATGTAGTGCTAATTGCTGAAAAAGTTAATCTTGTGATAAAGATGTCAGAACAATGGAACTTGATGTGTATGGGGCTGTGTAGCGGTAGACCGGTCAGAGTGCCTATGCTGACCCCTGTCTACCACCAGAAGTACCCACATTGGGCACATGACTATAAGAACTAGACCATAGAGCAACAAATGAAGGTGACTTGGTCTGATGAACCAGATTTTCCTTTACATCTTGTGGACAGCTGTGTGTGTGTCACTTACCTGATATGCACTAAGGGAAGAAGGCAACCCGGCACAGGCAGTGTGACGGTCAGGGCAGTGTTGTGCTGGAGAACCTTTGGTCATGCCCTTTATGTTGTCACGGGGGCTGAGGGAAAGCAGGCAGCATAATGTCATTTCAAGAGGGATGTTTTAATGTAACAGTTCTCAGCTTTACCCCCAAAACAACATCAATGAAAATGTGTGACCACACAATGAATCTCTGGCTCGACTGGGCTTTAACCACACACACACATCCAATCACACGACGGGGACAATAATCACATCACGTAACATCAACAGGTGGACATGTCGTTTGGTACCTAGCAACCCAGCCAGTGAGCAAACAAAGCTCCTGGCTACACCTGGGTTGCCTAGGCTCCTGACGACCATACACACACAACCCATGACATCATACCTCCGTGCCCAGAACTGTGTGCCCCCTAATACTCGGGCGACTGACTCTGTTGGGGGCATAACAGAGATGGCCTGGATGTAACATATATGGTTGTTATACCTCAAGCAGACGAAGTACACACTTTCATGGCAGTTAGATTCAATAATGGCAGTGGACTCTTTCAGCATCCCTGCAACACTTCAAAAGTCATGCAAGAATTGTTTGAGGAACATGACAAAGGTGTGAACTTCTCAATCTCAATCCAACTGAGCATCTGTAGAATATGCTGGACAAACTAGTCCAATCTATGGAGGCCCCACCTTGCAACCTACAGTACTTAAAGGATCTGCTGCACACATCTTAGTGCCAGGTACCCCTGTTCACCTTCAGAGGTCCATTCTTCAACAAATCAGAGCTGTTTTGGCAGCACTTGGGGGACCTAACAGTATATGGCAGGAAGGTTTAATGCTATGGTTCATCAGTGTATATTTCCCCAAAAACTGTAATCACAGTATGATAATTGAAATGACCTGCTTTTTATATTCAGGCTCGAGGCAGAGGAAGAGCAGAAGACAGCAGCTACACAGTGGTGGAGGAAGCTGGATCTGGCGTTGCAGAGCGGGAGAGTGTGAATGAATACAGGGAGAAAATGATGAGCAAAGCCATCACCAGGGTGTGCACACTGACCCGAGACGTATATGAAAAGAAAGTATGAGTTCATATTGTGGCATTTTAACGGCTGCATACACTAAATGAATTACTTGAAAAGAATACATTTGTTTTTTACTGTATTTTCAGTCATTTTGTTTGGAAATGTGTTTAGATAAAGGAGAACCAGATGCAGGCGATCCTGGAGGAGCGTGTGAAAGCGAAGAAAAAGCATCAGAAGGGCATGGCCATGGAAGACCCCAGTAAAGTGAAGCTCACTTGCAGGGGCTGTGGTTCAGATGTTTGCTCAGGAGAACACATTGAGATCATTGAGAACATGCATCATGTCAATGTGACTCCAGCCTTCAAGTACGTGCCTGCTGGAAAAACAATCATGTGGCTTATGATACATACCCACAATTTATTGTAACACTCTGCAGTAATGAACATAGTTTCCTGTGTTTTCAGTATTATAAAACCAATTGTATAAAGTCATTCTAATATTCCTGTCTTGAACAGATTTTAAATGATTATAAGGAAGCTGTAAATAAAATGAAGAACATTTTGATATGTCCAGAATTATAAATAAAATGACTGAGAAGGCTGTATATTATCAAGAAAACATTGCAATAAAAATGAATATCCAGAATTTCAAAAGAGGCACAAAACTGAAGTTCTGAAAAATGGACTTATTTGCATATAGCAAAATCAGCATACTGTTTGTCAGTTTGTTTGTCTTTATGAATTGCTTTGATTATGTTGATGTATGCTGAAGGTTTTATTTTCTTTTATTTCAGACAATTGTTCAATGTGAGAGAGAACGCCTCTCTTCAGAAGAGGCTGCTGGACTATGAGGCAAATGGAGTCATTGCATGTAAACAGTGTGGAGAGGTAAGCCTGTAACATTACATTCTCTAACAAGCTCTAGATGGTTTAGTACTTTTGCACAATGCTTAACATCTTTACACATGATTGAACTGAATGCATGTTTTCTGATTGCTTTCCTGTGTCTGGGTGCAGAGTTGGGGCTCTATGATGCTTTATAAGAGCATCGAGTGTCCTTGCCTCCACATCAAGAACTTTGTGGTGACATATGACTCGAAGAAAAAGGTTTTCAGCAAGTGGAGTGAGCTTGCCATCAGGTTCCCTGCATTTGACTACTCCCTGCATGTTGACCTTGTCACACCTGACTCAGATGAAGACACTGAAGAAATGGAGTAAAACTGTGCGAAGAGCCAAATGTCACTCAGCACTTATTTTATTAATGTATAAGTGAGGAATGGAATGAGACTGTTTCTTTCCATTGCTTTTCTGAAAGAACTTTTTGTTCTGGTTTGAAAACATCTTGGTTACTTTATTTACACCTCTGTTTACTGATCTTAGATTCTTTGTATTGCACATTTTACATAAAGTCTTAGGTACCACACTGATGTGCTCATAATGTGAAAGTGACCTGAACGTTCTGTCAAACATCTCATTTAACTATTTTTAACTATTTTAAATGCTTGGACAAGTCAAACTCATGTCAAGTTATGTGTTTCCTAAACTGGATACTTCAATGGGTATATTAACTCTATAATATAATTAATTAATAAATGTTATAACAATTAAAAAGTATCATCACTGAAAATATTTGTCTTCGGAAGTATAACCAGTGCTAGAGAATTCAATATGTAGAAGAATATATGGAAAAAAAACTCACACATTGTGTTCCCAGATCATATTATCCATACTAAACAAATGACTGTCCAGTGCGTCACCCGGGATTAATTTATTGCATGAGCAATCTGCAATGATGGGTCTTGGATCAAACATTTATTGACATGCATAAAGAGCATCCTGGGAGAAAGTCACATCCAGTCACACACACACATACACCAGCGCACCTGTTCGTATACCCTCAGGAGCAGACTGTTTTCCTCTTTACAGCCCTCACCAGAGAGCGCCTGTCAGATGACAACCTGCCATCAAACATGACTTTCACTGACAGTTGGACAGTGGACAGACTTTTCCCTCCTGTGCTGTCTCAGAGATGCAATTAGAAATGCAGAAAAATTCTAGATAATTCCCTTAGGATTATCTTAGAGAACATAAAAATAAATGGATAAATAAGATGAATAAATATATTACATGCATCAATTATAGATGACATATCAGACACCTATAGAAAGTGGGACATTATAATTCATATAGGCATTATAAAACACATGCATTATATTTTATAATGTAATAAAAGCAGCTAGTAAGCACATGAAAGTTTATATATAACTTACAAAATGAATTGGGATAATATTATTTGTATTATTATTATTAGTAGTAGTAGTAGTATACTTTTACAGAGTTATTATATATTCCTTAATGACAATACAGTTCGATTTTTAGTAAGTAAAAGCTGCTCTTTCCCGTTATTATTATTAATATTATTATTATTAATATACTTGTATGATGTTAGTATATATTCCTTAACTATACAGCTGGATGTCACCATGTTTGGTGAGCAAAAGCTGCTCTTTCCTGTCATTATCAGTCTCCGTGGGTGTGTGTGGTGTGTGTGTGTAAATAAGGCGGCTCTGCTGACCGCTGGGTGCTGAGCCACGCGGTCACATGCTGAGAGAGCTCGGGCTCCTCTGCTCTGAGCTGAGAGGAGCAGAGTGAGGAACAGTGTGAAGAGAAGTGTGAGGAACAGTGTGCGGAGAAGTGTGAGGAGCAGTGTGAGGAGAAGTCCTCGTGGAGCTCCAACGTCTGCAGCCCTGCGCTTCAATGATCCCGCGCGGGAGAGCGCGCGTCCTGCAGGAACCAAAGAGGAACCAGACAGGAGCCAGACTGCTGAAATGATCTGACAGCAGTCAGCGTGAAAAAGTCTTCAACCCCAGCGATCCTCCAGACTGCACGCAGCTTCAGAGCTTCTGCACGACCATGGTCAGTTCAGAAAGTTTTTCTTCTCCTTCTCCTTTTTTCTTATTATTCATTTTGGATCACTCGTGGCATATTTGTAAGCTCATGAAGTACGAATTGTGTTAAAGGGATTTCACTTTGGGTTTTTTTTGTTCCTGGCTGGAACACCAGTAGTGTAGTATTACAGTCTCTTTAGAAACTTTTCCCGTGTGTGTGTGTGTGTGTGTGTGTGTGTGTGTGTGTGTACCTGCAGGGCTGCAGTAAGGTGTGTTTGGCCACAGTTGGAGCTGCTGTCGTCATCACACTGATCGCTGTCCCAACAGCCATCTATGTTCACAGTGAGTTTCTATTAAAGCCTCTCTCTGAACTCCTGCTTCACTTCCTGCGCACAGTTGCTGAACATCTGTTTAGTCATTTTGTTGATTTCCAGTAGATTTCTTGTGTGTAACTTATTTATAACAGCACTTTGAGTTTGCATCATTAAAATTTGTCCTGTCGTTGCACATAAACAATATAAAATTGCTCAATTCTGTCCAAAGAAAGCTTAAATGTAACATTTTTTGTGACATTTTATGAAACATTATTAAGTACACAAACCGACAAAATATGAGACATCAACACAATTGCTGGAGGGTTTTTTTATTTAAAAAATAGTATGTATTTATTTCATGTGCAACAATTTGATGCTGA
The DNA here is from genome assembly GCA_037577275.1 of Bryconaethiops microstoma. Lineage (NCBI taxonomy): Eukaryota > Metazoa > Chordata > Actinopteri > Characiformes > Alestidae > Bryconaethiops > Bryconaethiops microstoma. The sequence goes on along the minus strand of JBBJLS010000002.1, from coordinate 17,189,061 downwards.
AATCACTTTTCATTTCGATAATTCAGTGTAGATAATTCACATTGTAGTTCTGAGCCACACATAATCTGACCTACTTTCTTATACAGGAATGGTCTTAAACCATAAAATATTTTGTAGTTGGTTTATTTTGTTTAGTAAGTTAGTTAGTTTGTTTGTTATTTAGTTTTATTTCACTGTTTACACTCACTAGAAAAAGTAGTGTAAAGCAGTGAAAACACTGGAACTTTTTCTCCAGTTGATACTGACTACTATTATTGACTATACAGCTGTAATTTTCATATTTTTATTTTTTCAACTGTATTTTGGAGGTTTTGATTGCCAAACTGTAAAACCGGTCCAAACAAGCATATTCATTGTTCTTATTTCCTCTTAATGTCTGAGTATTATTTGTTTATATACAGTGAATGTGTAGTATAACAGAATAAGGAAAAAATAAATCACTGGAAATGTTGCTTGGCCTACCTGATTTTGTGAACAAGGTTAAGTATGTGTGCTTACCAAAGCTATTCCAGGAACTATCATCCTTTTAACTTTTGAAGTGGCGCCACCATGTGATGGTCCACTATTATTAGCCAGTTTACTGTGATGATCCAGGTTTTGGCCTGTTTTCCGTTTCAGGGTGTGACTCTGATTCAAAGAGGACCTACACAATTGATGACTTTTATAATGATACTATTAGATATCAAACATACAATCTGCGGTGGATTTCAGGTGAGCTATTCAAATATGATTATTTACATGTTAAACAAAGTCATCATGCACAAGGTCTTATTAGACCTTGTGCATGATGGATAGACATTCCGAGCAAAGACATTCTCAGGCTGTAACAACGCACATTTTCGGATTCGATTCTATTTGAGAACTTTTATTTGTCTGAGTTAATCCAGTCTATGTGGCAGATAAGTCGAGCTCTGCGGTTTTAGGGCAGGTTTGATAGAATGGCAAATTGCAAATTTCCCAAACTTGCAGCTCCTGCAGTTTTTAAGCCACTTCAGAAAAGTTATCTGAGTGTGGGGAGTGTGCATAGCATAAGCACCTTCCTCATCCTTGCCCACTTTACTAGACACCTAGTTTTGATCTCTGACTGTGGTCTCCGTGACTGAGGGACATGACGATGTCGTTTTATACTTTGATACACTGTTATGAATGTTCATTTGTACAATTTTTTGATTCACCCTTAATATTGTTACATCCTTAATTGTCTGTGCTCTTTTTCTCTAATAATCCATAAAGTCTACTGACCTTTTAAGAGTGAGAAGAGAAGATTCATTATTATAAAAGATATTACTCAAAACATGAATATATCCAACATTGTCATAAACTGTAATAACTCATGCAGTGCAGAAAAAAATTCTGTAGCATCGTTTTTTCTGTGCTAAAGTACTCTATCTCCTACCAGGTCTTGAGAGGCAGTAGGATTGCACTGGCTTTACCGTGTTAGACATTACAACAATAGAACTGTATTTTTATTAATGTCATTAATGTCCTTTTCCCACAGATAAAGAATACCTCCATAAAAGCAAAGAGGGTAACGTGTACCTGCATAACGTAGAAACAATGGCGAGCTCATTATACTTGAGCAACTCGACATTTGTAAGACTCACCTTCATGACACACATAATCTTTTCTAATCTTACCTTTCATTGTGTGTTCATTGCAGTCTGTGTGATGGAGATTGTGATTTCCTTTATAGGCCAAAGTGGATGCCACAGATTACATAGTGTCAGCTGATCGGAAATTCATCTGTTTTGAGAGCAACTATTCAAAGGTAACGTCTCCAAATGATCACTCTCCAAAGAAAACTATGTGATTCCTTTTTACATTTATTTTGCTATGCTGTTTACATTATGTGAAACCCTCAAGATGAATGAACCAATAGAAATAAAATTATTTCAAATAAAAATTATTAACACCAATTTATATTAGAAGTTTTTGCTTTCTCATGTAAAGTTAGCTTTCTGGAGATGTTTTGTTTGTCACAACAAAAATGTCATAAATTATGTAAATGTTTGCTTTGATCAGAGAAGCATTAGTATTAGTATGTATTACTATCATTTTATTATCAAAATAAAATTGTCTTGACAGCAATGGCGCCACTCTTTCAATGCTTCATACTCCATATACGATATGGAGAAACAGTAAGTAGAACCCTCTTGTAGTTATGTAACACACACACTCATACACACACACATACACACACACACACACACACATACACACATACACCTACACACAAATAATGCACTATACTAAATTGTGTATAAAAGTACACTTTTAGAAATGTACCATTAGACATGCGTTCAGTGATTAGTATATGAAGTATAGGAGAGAGATTGTCTCGTACCACTCTGTAGCCAACTTAGAAAATAAGTTAGCACCACTGCATAAAACAAACGTAACTATAATTTTAGTTATGTTAAATATAACAGTACGTATGCATGCTAAGTAAAATCACAATCTTCATGTGATTTCCAGCTTTCTCTTCTTGATTGAACCAGTTTTCTCTTCTCTATCTTGCATAACACTTCTGGTTCAGGAACTTCTGGTTCACATTTTTTTATCAGCAATATTCACACACATCCTCATGTTTGAGATCTACCCATAGATTTTAATAATATTCTGTATATAATAATAACAGAGGTCAACAGGTCAAAATCATCAGAGATAAGTTTATGTGGGTATTGTAGTGTTTTTCAAATCTGTGTTTAGTTTTTCCCGCATGTATAGTTTTTGTGATGAAGCTAGTTGTATATAGCATGATAGTGGTATAATTAGCATGTAATAATCATATAATAAGCGTTTTTGTAGAAACAGTGGTAGCTGACTGACACTGATCATTATATCTATGCCACAGTGTGCGCCTGTCTGTCTTCGCATTGAAAATATTGAAACAGTTACTTGATTGGTTTAATAAAAACTGCATGCAAGTCTATTGCAAATCTATTACTCATAATTCAAAAAGTTGGTGTGACTGAAAAAAACTGAAAGCAGATCTGAAATCAGCATGGAAAAATGGTTTAGAAAAGTGTGTTATGGTTTCTGATGATTACAAAAAAAATTTTTTGTTGACCTGTGTAATATAATTATAGTAAGGCTGTTGAAGGCCATCAAATCAAATCTTTAAATGTATCATTTCTGGAAGTAGATAAATATTTTGATCATTGTTTTGTTGTAATGTCCAGTTCATTTTGGTTTTTTGTTTGTTTTTTTTACATTTTTCATATATTCATGAAATTATCTGAGATGCTCTAAGATGCAAAGACTTAAGGATAGTACTGTGTTATTTATAATTATTGCTATTCATTTTTTTTGTACTGGATTGAACTGAATGTAACAATTATTCAGAGAAGAGACATATTCTATGTGTCATTTTCTGTGCTTCAATTAAATGTGTCTCGTTTACAGAGCTTTCATTACACCTGTTAACTTGCCTCAATTCGTTCAGTTATTATTGTGGGCCCCGGTGGGAAACAAACTGGTGAGAAGGACCTTTATCTGCAGCTCTCTTAGCTCACTGTTTTAAAACACAGTTCAATATCAGTGCAATACTAATTGTTAACATTGTTGTTTCTAACCCATGCTATCTTCTTTAGGCCTACGTCTGGGATTATAACATTTACCTCAAACAGAATGTCACTGCTGAGCCCATACAGGTCACCCACGATGGAGAAGTCAATAAGATTCTTAATGGCGTTCCTGACTGGGCATATGAAGGTCATCTGTCTGTCTATATGCTTATTAACCACTCTGTTAATTAATTTGTTAATTTTTTAATTATTTCATTTATTTATTACTTTTTCAACAAGATGACAGTCCCTATTTTGTTTGTTCTCTTCAGAGGAGGTGTTTGTGTCGAATGAAGGAATCTGGTGGTCTCCCTCATCAAAGTACCTGGCCTATGTAAAGATTAATGACACAGATGTGCACACTATTGAGTACTCTATGTATGGAAGTGGACAGTATCCCAGCACTGTCACAGTGCCTTACCCCAAGGTATAGAAATGAAGACAACTTCTGCACTTCTGAAAATTACAGTTTTGAAAATGAAACCTTTGCTTTTACTCCCACTTTTTGTTCTATGTTTCATTCTGAGTGTTTTTTTTTTTTTACCAGGCTGGCTGCAGTATTCCAAAAGCACGTCTGTTTGTAGTTGACGTTGCAAATCCATCCATTCACTCAGAAGTAGTGGTGCCAAAAAGTGTTGGGGCAGGGTATGTTCTGTTTCATTCTTCTTTCATATAATACATCCATGCTGCAGATGCAGGAGTGCCAGCAATGAGTATTTACCTCATTATTCCTAGTTGATGCAATCACATATATGTCTGTGCATGTGCACACTTCTAAAGTTTGAAATGTCTGTTTTTCAACAACATGAAACCAAAGTTGTTGCCAAGAAATGTATAAAGCTTTTCTAAAAAAAACAAGTGATACCAATAGACTAATTGGCTAGTCAACAGGTACATTAATCTGCTTATTTCATCAGACTTGTAGGAAAGGGAAAGAAAAGGTGATACAAATGTGTTCAGTGATAATTCCAAAATACAAAGCTATATAACCTCAAGAATAGAGTCACAATAGAATATCTCATATTTCATAAAAAAAATCTTGAAGCCTGTAACTTGGCCCTTAATAAGAAATTACTATTTAACAAGGTCTTATAAATAATCTTGGTAAATTGTTATTTCTTGTCATGTACATTCATACTCAGTGATCACTACCTGAGTTCAGTAACGTGGGTGAATGATGAGCGCATTGCTGTGCAGTGGCTGACAAGAAGACAGGACCAAGTTCTCCTTCAGATCTATGAGTACGATAAAACCAGCTGGAAGGAATACATGAAATTTGAACAAAAGAGCAAAACAGGCTGGATTGGCCGGGTAAGTTACATTACATTTATCATATAAAGCCCTTTAAATTCTAAGAAACCCCTGGCACTGACCTCATTGCCTCTTGTATCTCTCTCTGATTCTCAGTACAACCCTTTGCCTCCTTTGTTCACCGCAGACAACAGTAGTTTCTTTAAGGTCATGAGTGACGGAAAGGGATACAAACATCTTCACTATGTGAAAGGTGTAAGTTGTCAGATATGATTTATTTTGTATGTCAAATAGAAACCCATTATTTTCTTCTAGAGTAGTAACTTACCCATATTTAGGTCCATGCAGAAATATGGAATGGGGAGTCCTTCTGGTGTGACAGAATGTTAAAACAAACTATGTGAAATTCAAGCAGACACCCTCCTCGATGAAATCTTTAATTAGGATATATAATGTTAGTATGGCTGCTCAAGGAAGTTGGTAATCTTGTTAAATAAGTTACTTTGTGTACAAAGAAATATGTCATACCAATAAGTAAACTTTTCTTGGAATATAAAAAGAAGGAGCAGTGGCCATATGGTATAAATTGAAATTGCACACTTACATTCTCATTAAGGAGTGTCATCACCCAGAGCATTATGTAACTCTTTACATTACAAGAAGCCATAGGTCACTGTGTCCAATTAAGAACTTGGAATGTACCTTTTTTGTGACTTCTGAGTGTATTTCTAAAACATGGAGCAGAAGAAATTTCACAGTAATGCTTGTATGCATCTTCTGCAGGGGAAAGCAACACCAGTAACTTCAGGCAAATGGGAAGTAAGCTACATTTCAAAATTAACTGCAGATGCCATGTGAGTGCCATGCAATTACATTAATCATTCCTCTTGATTTGCTTTTAGAACAGACCTATCGGGCATTTAATTCTCTCCCATAAATCTTTGTTTTCTTCGTAGCTACTTTGTCAGTAATGAGCATATGGGAAGACCAGGGCAGAGAAACCTGTACAAGTGAGTACCTACCTACTGGCACCATATGTTACACACCACTGCAAAATTGACCAAAGAATGACATGTTTATTGAGTAGCAGCTTGTCATTTTGATATGGAAACAATTTAATCACATTCATTAATGATGCAATCTGTTTCTGGAAATGTTTGTGAAAATAAATGTCTTTGTTAGTAACAATTGTTAGTCACAACTGTGATCAGTGGAAAATAAATGTGGCATCATTAAACCAGTTAGAACTAATTACACACTAAATAATAAAAACTGAACCGATGCACTGTATTAATGAAAAGGTTGGCTGTAGTATCACAGTCATCATGATGTAGCATGCCCACAAGTTCAGACGAAGTGAAGCTTTGTAAATGAAATCAAGAAATCCGATAGTTAGGGTAATCAGTAGTTGACATGAGCCTCCAGGCACAATTGTGGCTGTTCACATACTGGCTTCTCCTCTGAACCTGTGGCTGTACGACCTTATTATAACAGGAGGGCGTAAATTAGAATCCCAGGAGCCACTTTACTTAGTTAACCCTTATAACTGATGTTATTTTCGTTCCTTTTTTTTCTTTATACAAACAAGGCTATGTAAGCAATAATAACTTCTCATCATTATCACATTGTATTAAACTTACAAATACTAATGTGACACTGATCAATATTTCTCTTATTGTGGGTGATTGCTGGTATTTTAAGGGTTAATGATTGGACAGTTACTTTGTTGTCATCACAATCTTATATGTACACCGTGAAATAGTGGAAACACAGGTTAACATATGTGTTCTGGTGTGATATCAGGGTCTCTTTCATCAACGGTGGTGCCTCTCCCCCTGAATGCCTCACCTGTTCACTTTACAAGGACAGGTGTCAGTTCAATTCAGCGTACTTCAGCCAGAATGCTTCCTACTTCCGCATGGACTGCTACGGTGAGCGCGTTCTCTTACACCTGCTGCTGTATTAAAATAACTCAGCTAAAATAACTCCTCTGGTTATCTAAGGACTCTGGTGTCTGTAAAACTGTTTGGAAAACCAACTATCAGAAACATGCAGTTTTATCTATTCTCATTTTTACCTGCAGGACCAGGAATGCCATTGTTTACACTGATGGATAATCGAGGAACACGGAAAGGTTAGAATGCTGGAGAAATCAAATTAAGGGGAAAATATCTGTTAGTTAAGTAGTCTCAAAGTTATTTGCGTCTCCATCCTTTTTTTTAATTAGAAATAAAAGTGCTAGAAGACAACAAGAAACTGGAGCAAATTCTGACCACAGAGCTCAAAATGCCAACTATAAAACGCAGCACACTAAAGATAGCCGGATTTGGTAAGAGCAGCACATATGACTGGCAGAAAAATGTTTTGAGATAATCTATTGTTTTTAAACAATAACATGTTTTATTTTAAAATGTTTGAACAGATTTCTGGTACCAGATGATGTTCCCTCCCGATTTTGATTCATCCAAGAAATATCCTCTTTTGCTCCAAGTGTAAGTTCTTCATTCAAGTTTTTGAGTCCACTTGTCGTATCATCCATTTGGAATAGGTGGTGGTTCGGCATCAAACTTACCATTAAGCCAGCTGAGACTGTTGAGAAACCTTGTCTGCTGTGTAGAAGTTCATAGTTCTGGAGCAGCTGCCTTGACTCTAAATGTGTGTGTTTGGCTGAATGTTGCAGCTGTGGTGTCAGGCAGCGGGCGCGTTCATCTCACTGCTACATCTGCTAAAGGACGAATCTGTACTGGCTCAGTTTCAACTGTCTGAAAGAAACTGTCAAGCTTTATAGTAAATAGGGATTTCTTGTCTAATGCATCCTGCTGATCAAGTTTAATGGAGCAGATACACTCTTAAAAATTATTGTCCATTAACATTTTTGTGTTATCACTGCCTTAACTCAGGTCATAAAAACACTGTCTGACACAGATTTATTACACAGATTGCATAGTTAGAAAACATAACTGTTGGTTGTCTGTTAACACAATGTGTTATCCTCAACTGGAGACACAGATGTGAAAAGTTAATACATGTTGGTTTCAGCACATGTAGATGATGCATCAGGGCATAAAGACTATGATATAAACATTATTACAGCATCGATTCCTATGTTTTTAACACATTTGATCCCCGGTTTATCCCAGCTGCAGCATGTGAGTATATGAATTTTACAGACCAGTGACACATGCTATATGCCTTTCCAGAAAATTTAAGGGAAAAGTGAAATTAATTTTGATGGTCTAGAATGTCAAAAACTTCAGAATCAAACTGTATGAAAGAAATCTGATAGTTAGGATCATCCCCTCGAAATGTGAATTCTTTTGAAAATTGACCAGTAGGCCTGTGACTAAATTAGTTAAACATGCTCAAAGGGCTCAAACTTCTGGACAAAACTTCTAACAAACAGATCAGATTAATGGTGTTCTGTGTTAAAGGTATGCAGGCCCAGCGAGTCAGTACGTGGACTATAAGTTCAGGCTGGAGTGGGCCACTTACCTCTGCAGCACAGAGAACGTCATCATCGCCAGTTTTGATGGAAGGGGCAGCGGTTACCAAGGTGATGAAATAATGCATGCCATCTACGAGAGGCTGGGCACGTATGAGGTGGAAGATCAGCTCTCTGCTTTGAGGTGAGCCGAAGGGAAGCGATGTGTACACGCTAAAAGCTAAACTGGTGTGTGACTGCGACAGAACTGGATAGCAGGTGCTGAGACAGAAGAATTCACCTTACATAACTCACACGCTTACGAAGATTCACCAGTGGGGAAAAGTAGTGATGTGACAGATGCATACAGAGTAATGAGGATTTCAAGGATGGACTGTGTTTGTATGTGTGTCTGTGTGTCTTTCTGTTCTGAAGTCAATCCAAACAAATGGACTTGACTGAAAGGAACTGAACAATTCATTGTATGAGTGTCCAAAAGTATCCAGACACCCCTTCTAATTCGTTTATTTAGCATTGTAATTTTGCATACTTTTTCCAGGACTAATTATCTGACATCAGCACCTGACCTCACTAATGCTCTTGTGACTGAATGTAATCAAATTCTCACAGCCACAGCAATGTTCCAGCTTCTAATGTAAAGCTTTTGCAGAATAATAGGGGCTGTACCTGCAACAAAGAGTGAACAAACACCCTATTAATACTCCTGTTAATACCAATGATTTCAGAAGAAACAGATAAGCAAGTGTCTGCAAACTTTTGGACACATAGTATATGTTACTATAAGTAGTGCTCTAATCTTTTAATAAGTAAAGCAGTTTATCTTGGTAATGCCACAGCATTCTTCACTTTGCCTTTATGAGTTTATTTGTTACACATTTTACATTCCCTTGCACTTTTGTTCCGTAGTGTTGAAGTGTTCTTTCCATTTTCTCGACAGGAAATTCATCGATATGGGCTTTATAGACAAAGACAAAATTGCAATGTGGGGATGGGTAAGTTTTCACATGAGGATTTCTATCCTATCTGTGAGTTATGGATGAACCTATTCAATGCAAATATAATTTCATGATCTCATCTTTGTTCCACTGCAGTCATACGGTGGCTATGTGACTTCCATGGCTCTAGGATCAGGGAGCGGCCTCCTTAAATGTGGAATTGCTGTGGCTCCCGTTTCCAAGTGGGAATATTATGGCATGTTGAATTTTTTTCCCCAAGTAGTGTCACTAGTAGTATGTCACAATAATGCAAAGCATTTATTTTTTATGTCTTTTTGTGTGAGATAATGTGATAAAATGGACACAAAAAGTACTGTAACTCACATCAAAAGAGCCTTTAAAACTACTGTTCATCTGAATATCATTGCACAAATGTAATTATATATCACATGTATAACCTTGAGCATTTGAAGACAGATTGGCAAAGTCCTGAAAGATGTTTCTTTACAGATGCCGTGTATACTGAAAGATACATGCACCGACCTGAGGAAAATTCTGAGAGCTACAACGTAAGAGCCTCACATCTCACTTATATGGATGACACAGGGCTATACAAATACTACTAATATGCTAGGGTTAATATCCTTCTATTTCTCATTCATTCGTTTGTTTGTTTGTTTTGCAGAATTCTACTGTAACAGGCCGAGCAAAGAACTTTAAATCTGTGCAGTACATGCTGGTGCATGGCACTGCAGATGGTATGACTTTCTGTTTGACCTAATTAGTCCTGTGCTTAATAAAGTATCCACTGTTTTGACTATGCACACATTAAGTCCAGAGGAATCCCTGCAACTGATTCCAGTAGTGCTTGCTGAAAAAAATAACATGACCAATAAAATTTATGCTATATTATTGCCATCTTATATCTGTAAAATAGACTGCTATATTCTAAAACATTGTTCAATTTGTTCATTCATCATAAAATTTTCACATATGTCTTTTTCTGCCCCTGTGTTTTTGTTTATTTGTTATTGATTGATTGATTGCCTTTCAGATAATGTCCATTTCCAGCAAGCTGCTCAGATCTCTAAAGCGCTGGTGGAGCAGCAGGTGGACTTTGATGCGATGGTAAGTGTGTGTGAACACGAGGGATACCAAATATTAATCCGTTAAAAACTTTATGTACAAACTGTTGAACTGGTGCTGCATGTACATATAATTCTGTTTTCTTGTCATGTGTCTTTGCAGTGGTACACAGACAAAGACCACGGTTTGTCTGGCAAGGCCCGCTACCACCTCTACACACACCTGAGTCATTTCCTTCAAAAGTGCTTTTCTTAAAAGAAACAGATTGCTGCATTTAGTTAAAAAGACATTTGTATAGACCTTAAACTTTGCAACTAACATGTATATAACTTATGTTGAAATGTTAAAAATGTATAAACTGAGACTTGGAGTTCTGTGTAGTTGCAGGGTATGTTTCAGGATTTTTTAATATATATATATACACATACATACACACACACACACACACACACACACACACACACACACACACACACACACACACACACACACACA
>JBBJLS010000002.1:17134911-17171219 GCA_037577275.1 Bryconaethiops microstoma | reverse complement strand
TATATGTGTGTGTCTGTGTGTGTCTGTGTGTGTGTATATACAATATGTACAATAATGACACAAAAATCAGCAACATGTGGACTGTAATATTCTTTTTAATAGTATCATTTTTAATTCCATTCCTTTTATTAGTTCCCAAACAAGACGGCATGCAGACGGTACCTACACCAGCGATGTGAGCTCCTACCTGCAGGACCAGGCAGCCAAAGAGTTTGTGTCCTGGTTGAAAACAGGGAGAGGAAGAAGAGAGTAAGAAGCTCCAGTCAACAAAAGAGAGAGACACCGTTTACCTTTCACCCTGGAAACAGAGAGAGACAGAGAGAGACTCTGCTGGTCCTGCTAGATCATCCTTTTCCATTATATCATGTTTTATAAAGAACTGTGTTGTCCTTTCCCTGAATCGAGCAAATAAATCTTTGCTGAAGCTAAGCACTGTGACTGAACACTGGACTGGTTTGGTGTGTTGCCTGGCATAGACCCTTGTTTTATATGCAACATGACTGATGCAATCTGATCCATATCGAATGATTAATTATTATTTACACAACAGCTTTAACATTAATGCTAAAACATTAAGCACTTAATGTATTCAACATTAAACTGCATTCAGATGGCAGATATTTCCCTTGAGTAGTGTCAAAGTGCTTATAATTCAGAAAATACCCAGTCAGATAAACGGTAGATCCATATTTATCCAACATGTTCTATGCCTTGTGAACTTCCATCAATACTTCATTCACTGCTTGACAGTTATCAACACAAGTCAACCGTAACTGAAGCAGTTATGTACAATGAATTATGGCTGTCCACTGGGTATAGTGCTCAAAGTGAGTTTTTCTCCAGAGTGACTCCCAGTGACAGCTGTACCTCATGTGGTGTCTTGTCAGTCCATTACTCCATGTCTAACATGATGTAAAGAGCTCAGAGTTACGAGTGAGTGAGAGATGTGAAGGCTGAGTGATCAGACTGCGTGTCTCTGAATGTCCTGTGAGAGAGAGAGAGAGAGAGAGAGAGAGAGAGAAACAGAGAGAGACAGAGAGAAAGAGAAAGAGAGGTTGAGAGAAAGAGAGAATAGAAGCCTCAGGGACCAAGCAGCTCTCAGAGCTGTCAGCTGACAATTCTGACCATCTGCTGAAAGAAAAAAGCAAGGTATTCCAGTTACTTGACTCTTTTATGTAGTTATTTATAATTTCTAAATTCCCAATGGCAATATGCACTATATATATATATATATACACATAACCACAAGCTGAGGTCATTAAAACATTCAAGCTTTCCCTTTTTTAGTTTTATCACGTAGTATGCTTACATCACATACACGACATCAGAAATACGGATGTTATGTTGCTGTGCACAAAACCAAACAATACAGTAGCATATCAAAACTACATACTACCAGCAGTAGTACATTCAGTAATACATTCAGTAGTACATACAGTAGTACCTTCTGTTTCTCAAATCCCAGTATTTCACCTTAGTGTACTTAGTGTCCCTGTGTAAGTAGATATTGCCCTTTTCTTTGGTTGTGTGTTGATTGGTTGGTTGGTTAGTATGTAAGCATCATGGTTCTTTGTTTCTGTGTTCATTAGCTTGTTTCGCCTTGAGCTTAGTAGGTAATAAAGGTAAGCTTAATGGAGCATTGAAGCTTTCTAGTCAAATGTGTTCAAACTTTTCAAAGCTTCATGTGTCCAGTAAAAGCCTTTAATACTCAAAAGAAATAGTCATGTAGCATGTAGAGTTGTTTTATATGATACTACATGTAAAATGTGGGCCAAGAAAAGCCAATCAGAACTAAACAGGTGATGTAAGCAATGGCAAATTTATAGAAAGTGTGTTTCATTTCCAAAGTGGTCTAGACATGAACTTGTGTTCAGATTCAAACTGTGAGCAGAAATGTTTCCTTTCTGATCTGCTTGCTGTGATTTTGCTTGATCTGCAGCCCATTACCTCAGTAAATGTGGATCACTTCAAAGAACGTGCATAAGAAAGATAGATCTATTAACTCTTTGGATGCAGCCACGCTCTTTTCAGTGATGTCACAAATAAGAGCCGGCTCTTTCCCTAGAATTCATCGAGATTTTCAGTATATTTTGCTTTCTGCTTAACTTCAATATAATCTACCATATTGTAAATAATGATGACGTTTAGTAATAGTATTTTTTTTAGATTAATGCGGGCAGCGCCAAAATGTTCCAAACAGATGCAGTATAATTGTCACGGTTCCTGTCTGCGGCCGATAGAGGGCGCCATCAGACTTCACCTCGTGACCTAATCTCTGTCTGGTTTAGGGAAAAGGACTTCCAGCTGGACAGAGATTAGGCACTAATTATGTATGTCCAACCATTGGTCCTGTGTTCGGTTCACTCTGGTTTTTATGTTGTGCCAACCCCAGTTTATGTCGTGGGTCTTACCCTCACGTTTCCCCGGTCGGTGTCCTCCCTAGTTTACCCTGCTCTTTACTGTTTATTTTTTGGTTGGCCCTCAAGCCTTTTTCTGTTCCATCTTCCTTTGTAAATAAACCTCACTCATTATGGAAGTCTGCGCCTGTGCCTCTTTCCCTCTGTCCGGACGTGGCCGGTTTGTGACAATAATATTTGAAAATACTTTTTGTCACTCTTTATGGTTTTAAAAAAGAATGGAAACATTTGTGAGTATGTCACTCACACCTCTACTAGTTCTTTTAAAAGTGTAAAGTGACCATTTGGTCAAATGTGAACACAGCACAAAATTCTTCCTCTGCATATAACCTATTCACCAAGTGAAACAGCAGCCAACAGCGCCAGGGGAGCAGTGTGTAGGGACGGTACCTTGCTCAAGAGTACCTCAGAGGTGCCACTAGCAGTCCTGAAATTCAAACCCTCAACTTTCTGATTGGAGGCCCAACTCGCTAGCCACTAGGCCACCACTAGCCTCTCTGTGTTGTCTTGCTTGTTTGTGTTTTGTTTCCTTTCTTGGTTTTATGTTAGCGTGTAGTTCAGTAAACTTAGCACTCGCTCATATATCCTTTTGCATCATCCTTGTGTCCTGATTGCATAAAAATACACATGAGGAGTCAAGAGATTACAGAGATATTTATTAGACACACATTCATTAACAGAAACAATAACATTAAATAAGCGCTGATGTAACGTTTCAAAGTGCCGTTTAACCCATGACTAGTAGGCTACATTTTAAAAAATGAAGAAAGATTGGCTGGAATAAAGAAGTGTTATACAGGCTTATGGGCCTTGTCCAAGTATTTGCAGTGTAGCCTTGTATTTCATGACTCCCAAGATCTAAACAAGACAAATCATATAAACATGAGACCTTATAAAGGACTTTCATTTTGATTACTTTTCTTTTAGGAAACAAAATAAATGTGACGGTGTAACAACTCAAATGTGCAATTTTATTTACACAGAAAGTCTTCATAATAAACCTTCCAAAAATAATTTTTTATGATCTATTTTGCCCTTCTAGAATGCTATTGCATCAATTCTCAAAGGCCGTTATTTTATGCCCTTGACAGACACTTTCAAGTATCAGCTCTACCTTGATCTGTACAATCGACCTATAGAGAAATGCCCTTCAGAATCTTTACAATGAAAGGTATAGTCTTCTGACTGGCATAATAAAGAGCTAAAGCTTCAGGAACAGTGATGGTTGTGAGAAACTGTGATGTATGATGTTTATTCAGAGGTACACATTGCCTTAGCTATCAGGAACAGGGATTTGGACTTTGGCATAGTGACAATATCAACAAATAGCCTACAAAATAAGACTATACATAGATTAACAGAAATCAAAATATAGGCCTTTTAATAAGCAGCGTTCTCACCTGAAACCGTAAATACATTTTTAAAACGATGATAGCTTTATTCTAAAATTGGAAATACAATGAATCTATTCTCTTGTTTAAAAGCTGAGGTGATATCAAAATAAAGTACTACAGATTGCTATTTATTTCCAAAGAGAAAAAATCAGCTGATACATGTAGAATTTATACTGATATCAAAGAATACATGCATACAGTACCAAATATAGTAACTGTAAGATAGTCGCTCATTGACTAGTAATCTCCTGGATTAAATACAACATAGATTGTACTTTTCTTAATCATTGTTTCTGCTTGCAGATACATGTACTGCGGAATTACATGAAGAATACAGTTGATTTTTCAAAAATACAAAACATATAAAATACTTAGGAGTTCATTGAAAATCAAAAGTAGTCTTTAAAATAGTTTCTAAATTTTTCCAGCACGCAAGCTGCGCACCTTTCACACAAGCACAATCATCGTCTCTGGTCTCTGTCTGCTGGTATATATATTTTCCATTGTTAAACAAAACATTTTAATATACATTGACGGATTATCATTCTGTAGAGGAATTTGTTTCTTTTTTCAAACATATGTAGTGTAATTATAAAGATTCTATAAAGATTCTACTGCAGCACTGCTGAAAACAAAAACCAGACACGTGGGACAAGACAAAAAGGAGCAGAAACATGTGGCACATGATATCGTGTGTGTGTGTGTGAGTGTGTGTGTGTGTGTGTGAGAACCACAGTGAAGGAGATGCAGGTCAGAGTCTTGTTTCTCGCTCAAAACTTTCCTCTGAATCTTTCTTCTGATTCTCCTTCTTCCCAGTGCTGCCAGACAGGCTGTGTGAAAACAAGCAAAGAAAGCAGCTTACCTTTTTACACGCACGCGCACACACACAAGTGCACACACACACTGCGCACGGCAAACACTACCCATTACCTGTCCAGCCCATTTGGAGACGTGTCCTACATTTGGCTATGTACAAACTAGCTTTTTGATACAGACAGTCAGAACATTGTGTTCTAACCCTCAAATCCTGAATACAATCTCCATTGGGGGTTCAGACAGAAAAAGGTATGATGGGGAATACAAAGAGGACAGATCGGTGTCAGATAATAGCAGCCAAGAGACCTCCTGTACGTGGAGACATTTCAAAAAAGAGAGAGAAATAACCTCTCTGGAACTGTCCTCCACTTTTACTGCTGAGGCCTGGGGAATTTTTCCAGGTTTATCTCCATATTTAGAGTATTTTATCTATACTCTAAAAAGATGCCAAAAACATTCACTTAAGTACGTTCTTTGTAATGGAATGACTAAAAATTATTCGGTATCTGTGTTAGTTTTTATGTTTGGAGTCAATGTTTCTTCTGTGCTCTTTTACACAGTACAGAGAAACATGTACAAATTAGTGTCTGCGGTAAAAGTCCATACTACAAAAGAGGCAAGTAAAGTATAGGCTGGAAAACACTGAAGTATTCCCATAAAGAACTATTTAATGGTTTTTCAGAGAATCAACAATGATTTCTCTGTGGCTTTGCTCCAAAAAAAAACATTTTAGAGAGTGTACTTCAGGCTAAAATATAACTGGTAGAAAAAAAAACAAGGCATAAATGATTTAGGATAGCAAAAGAACCCAGCATGCAGGGGAGGTCTGGAATACAGGTCTAGTATTCTTGTGTTACTGTTTGATTAACAGTGAACTATTCTGCATAAAACAGTGCAGTGATGAATCTCTTTGGAGAAAGTGAGATTCATGCAGCAATGTCTGGTTTCTACTCCGAGTGGTGTGTAAGGATTGTAAGGTACAGAAGCACATGCCTATGGTGTCTGTCTTTGCCTGACAAAGCTGGTGACAGCTTTTATCTCTGGTTCACTGGTTGGATGGGACCAATATGGATCAAATTAAGACGTTCATGTTCATTTTCATAATTACACTGTTGATGGTGACGTATTCCCAGCAGGTGCAAATGCAAGCAACAGAATATCACATCACTGACTTGTTTGGTTTACTGCATTTCTTGCCAGGCAAAGACACACATTTTTATGGAAAAGAATGACGGGCGACACCAGCTGAGCAGACAAGAAAGCATCAGGCACATTGAGAAGAGCCAGCTTACCTTTATTGCTCAGCAACTAGGAGGTGAGGAGAAGGAGTTCATGATAAGATAAACACAAATTCAAGCAAACATCCGATTAACACAGAAGAATTAAGCATTGAGTGCCTTTTCAGGAAAATCTTTGCACATAATGCATAACAATGACCTGAGATGGGTACACACCAAATTCAATTACATAATTGCACAAGCAGTACACAGATACATGGGACTCTTTTTGTTCCAATTAAAAATAAATTAAATATATATTTATATGTGTGCATTTTTATAGCAAGACAACAACTGTGAACAACAATTGTGATCATGAAAATACTAAGTGTTTTGTAATATTTTAGGGTCTTTTTTTTTCAAAATCAAACACAAATTCAGCAGTCAGTAATATATTTGTGAATGAACATGTCAAATGTCATAAATGCAGTTGTTTAGGAGCTCATTTTGAGGATGAGTGCCTTTATGAATAAGCCATAGAACTGCATTACCCAGTGAAATCTCAGACAGTGTATTGTATGTCACTTGCCGAATGAATGGGTGAGAATTCTACACATGCCA
The DNA here is from genome assembly GCA_037577275.1 of Bryconaethiops microstoma. Taxonomy (NCBI): domain Eukaryota; kingdom Metazoa; phylum Chordata; class Actinopteri; order Characiformes; family Alestidae; genus Bryconaethiops; species Bryconaethiops microstoma. Next base: position 17,164,754 of record JBBJLS010000002.1, on the reverse strand, counting down.
GTGTTTGTGATAACAGCATGTTCTGCTGAGCAGCGGCTGCTAAGTAACAACTTACTTTATACTCCCATTAACCGTTCATTTTATAATAAATTAGTATAAAATTTTGTTATACTTTAGCACATACAGAAAATGAACATATAACTTTTGTTAGATTGCATTTCGCATTGCATCCTGTTTACTCAGGATCTGAAGAAAAGCATTACAGCAAGCCTGCATTAAATTCTCAACCCATTATTGTCACTAAGCAAGCTTTTTGCTCTGCAACTGTGATGGCAAAACAAATAATACACTGCCTCTTGTGCTCTACTGTTTGAAAATGCACAATTTGTGTGACAATTGTAATTATTACAAAGAAAATCTAGAGAAATCTACAGGAATCATTGTTTTTGGAACAAAACCTTCATTACAGCTGATACATTGACATTTTTGGCTACAGTTTAAGTGATTGTTACAGATTATAGATCCATAAAATCTGAAAAAAAGGTTGCTGAGACCAAAACCACCCATAGTGATGGCTATAGTGTCTTGCCTCAAACTACGGTTACAAATTCAATCTGTAATGTAGAATAAAATGAAATAGAACTTAAACAAAAGTATAACTTCAAACCCAAAAGAAAAAATATACAGTTCCAATGCATGTACATGTAAAAAGTGAGAAATTCAAACCTTTTAGTAGTTGGATCAACTTTTGAGGTGTCAGAATTGACCGTCCTCCAAGTGTTTCCAAAAGAAGCTTTAGACATCTCATCAGTAATATTCACAGAGGAAGGATCATCCCTTTGAAAAGACATGTCTCAGAATTGCATAAACAGTACCAAAATAAGACGTCTGTGTAGTAGAAAAATAATGTGCAGCTATGTTTGTCTAACTTGTCAGTAAAATTGGCACGCACTTGTAATGTGCCTCCAATGGCACTTGAACTACTCCTTCTTCCTCTGCCAGAATACTTTGCTCCTCCTGGCAGAAGAGGAAGGGATAGAAAGAGAGAGCGAGAGAGATGGAGAGACCAGTGAGATAGAGTTAGAGAGAGACTTTTCTTGCAGTCTTGCCAGAGAGAACCTTATCCACCAGTTGATCTTCTATCTTTCAGTTTCCAGTTAAATGAACTACACTAATTACTTACTAAGAAGCTCTAATAGTTCAATACTGAGTTCAAACTAACAACTCATGTTACAGCACAATAAAAAGGTCCTCTTTAAAATGCATATTAAATATATGAAGCAACAGCACTTAAAAACTGCTGACTGAAAGGTGAAGCTTGCAGCAATACATGCCATAATCCATCGTTGATGTGATATGAGCTCACCTCTTTTTCTGCATCCTCCATTCTCTTTTTCTTACTTTCTGGCATGAGGTCGTCTAACCAGCTCAGCTCACGCTTACTGAAGATAAAATCCAACAGCTTCCGGATAAATACCAGAGCAAGAACCTGCCAATAGCACAAACACACGGCCCTGAGAGTTTGAAGTGCAACTCAATCATATGTGGACTTTGCATAATAATGTATAATAATTCAGTAATTACAAATTTTATCTATCGTACATTTGTTTACTTGTATTTATTTATTTTTTTTATCGGTGCTCTTTAACTTGCTTTGCACGTCATTTTCTTGGTCTTGGTCTTGCTTTACTGTACATGCAAATAAACCTGAGGAATTTGATTTTAGCTGAGTGGAAAAAAAGGTACCATCATTGGAAACACGATGGCTGCCCGGGAGGTTTTGATGACCCAGAGAAGGACCAGGCAGCTGAGCTGGATGATGGTGAACAGGTGGACGTTACGCAGAGGAACATGCCTCAGGTAGATAAAGTCCGGCTGGTGCTTAGCAGGCATTCCAAACAGCCTCAACCTGTCAAAGAACTGGACAGAGTGTGAAACAAACACAGAAGCTTTAGAAACTTTAATTTAACTAACCACTGTGCATATGGAAGGATTAGATGTACTTAAATTATACTGTAACTTAAGTTCGTACCTGTATTCCTCGTAGTGAAGAGGCTCCCATGTAGAGGAACACTCCATACAACACAGGCATGGGAATAAACTGAAGAAGAAAAACAAAATGAGTACGCAGTTAAGAGGAGTTCTCCTACTGTTGAGCCAAGAACTTCTCTCTGTGGCAATTAAAACCAACCCCACTTACATGATCCCAAATTGCACCTCCTCCTTAATGAAATTTTTGTGCTTAGAGAAAAGTGCTACTTTCTTGTTCTGGCACCACTACTTAGCATCATTTTTCTTTTTTTAAGGACCTCACTGCATTTTTCTTCTTTTTGCTAAAATGATTTAAGGACCATCATTAAGCATCTAAAACACATTTGAATACTGAGGGATGTTCCTCTAGGGTCAGCCCTAATAAGGGTAATTTTTTCCATAGAAAATCATCAAACTAAATCTTCGTACAAACTTAATGCTGGGGTCACCAATCTTATCCGCAAAAGGCCAGTGTGGCTGCATGATTTCACTCCATTTAAGTGGGAGAACACCTTCTAATAACTAAGTGGAATCAAGTGTGCTTCTGATATTCTAGATCGAAAACCCACAGCTACACTGTTCCTCTGTGGGTTAAGACTGGTGACCCCTGGGCTATTACATCGATGCAAGACGACATGTAAAGCAGCAGCCTGACCTTGAGGACGGAGGTCATGAAGACGGAGCAGCCCATGAGAAGGAAGATCATGAGGCCGGTGAAGCGCTGTTCTCGAATGCCCAGAAACTTGGGCTGCTCTCCTGGGGCTGAGCTTTCTGACTCCAGCTTCAGGCTGTTCACATGTGTTATGGAGAGAACTGTAGCTGCCACAAACCACGGCAGTCCCATGAGCGAGCATACACCCAGCATCACGCCAACAACGAACAGATCCAGATGGTAACCACAGCCTTTCTGCAGACACGCCAAAAAGGGACACAGGAGCGATTAGGCATTTAAATGATCAGATGTGTGGATGGCCTTTCACTTTAACTGTTCATAATGGTGTCACTGCTAAAACAAAAAACCTTCCACATCTCTAAAAACAGGGTTTAGGAATACATGCTGTTGTTCCAAAAAATGAATAAAAGCTAGCAGTCACCCGTAAGCACAGCATAATTTAATATATTGCTATCTAGTGATTGTTGGCTTTCATTCATTGTTAGAAACACTGGCATTATTGAATGAACTGTTCTTTTAAATCAGCTTCAAGGTGCACAGAGATGATTTCATAGTTGCCGAATATGTAACATGCCCATGGGGAACAGAATAGAGCAGCATCTTAAATAAAACAAAAACAACCCTGTTAAAAATGGACTCTGGTGAAGATTTCTGGTGAAGATGATGATATCCCAGTTGTGAACCATAAGGAAATAAAGGCTGCCTAGTTTTTTCTGCTACTGACAAAGAACCACTGGTGAATAAATCAATGCCCAGCCCTCACCAAGCCTATTATTGTTTTACAATGTTCTCTACTTTAAATAAAATAAAAAGATAATGTTATAAAACAATGGATCATATAAGATCTTTTCATCTATACCTTGAGTTTGTGTTCTTTCCTGTTGATGATGACAGCAGTGATCTGCTGGTCCATGAAGATGAGGATGGTACACAGAAGGGCTGGAACTACTGTGATGACACACGTCCACCAGGGGTTTGGGCCCAGTGGGCTAATGAACCAACCTCGGTCATCTCGTGTTGGCTTTATGGTGATTAGAAAAATTATTTCAGCACAGTAGAAAAAAGCACAAGAGTTTTAGATACATTTTAAAAAAATGAAAACAACTACTACTGGTAGAGTCACCGATTACTGCATTTCTAAACTGTGAATGTCAATATATGTGTAACAGTACCATGTAACTCAAAATGGCTCACCTTAAATTTGTTAGGGACCTGTAGCTTAGGTGAGGGGACCCCTAAAGCATAGTCTATCAGAACCATGGTGAGAATTGTAATGAACACAGCAAAATCACTGATGATTGCTCGAACCTACAGAGCGCAGGAAAGCAGGAAAACTTTTCACAAGCTTTAAATAACACTTATACCCATAAAATATTTATTTTATAATTTACAATAGAACACCATTTTTTGAATGAAAAGACTGATAAATATTTGAAATCTACACTTTATTAATGTCCCACTAGAGGGCATCAGCACACAACAGATTATAGCTTTCTTAGACCAGTCTAGCAAAGCTCTCTCACATATAGACACACACACCCACACTAACACACACACATACATTGTAGTCACTGCAGTACCTTAGTGGGGAAGTAGCGACTGGTCTTAAATTCTTTAAGGAAAGCAGACATGGCCACAGTAGAGAAGAAGAGAACAATAGACCAGAAGAGCACGTCAGGTATGTATGGCCCATGCGGCCCACATGCTGAGCCCACAAACACTCCTTTCTTCTCTATACAGTCCTGAGTGACAGACCAAAACAGTCCTGAGAGATATTTTTGCATGCAATGTTTAATGGTTATGAATTATTACATCATTTAATTTGCCGACAATGTCAAGCTTACTTTGAAGGTTAATCCCCAATATGCAGTTTTAATCTGAACGATGGATTACTTTAATGTGGATTTAGAAAAGCTAATTAAGTATTTTGTGATTTCACTCATGGATGCAGCAGCGCATCCATTATTATTATGTACAGCATGTTTCCTCATACATGAAATGTCCTATTAATAAAAAAAACAAATTTTTTTAAAAAGGAGAGATGTCACAAAATACAGACCACATAGCATACAGTTAGAATTTGTTACCTTGTAAGTAGTGGAGTATTTGTTTTTTACCATTTTTTTCCAGAATCATATTTAGAAACTGTGCTTTTAGGCCATTCCATTATATAATCTGACCCCCTTGAACTCTGCCTTTGCCTCACCACTCTCAGTCAGATACACAGTAGTGTGTATTGTTGCTATTAACAGTGCCTTTTTCCAGCCCAAAGCAGGAGGTAAAGAGTTTGCTTTTAGTGGTCCGGCATGGCTAATCCAGTGTAATCCAGGCCACATGTCCTTAATCTCTGCCGTTGCTCTGTCTCCATCTGGGAGAGTGATCATGCCACTCACTTGGTTATGAGACAGATTTTTATAACCATTTTTACATAAACTTGACTTTCTGTCTGGCTCCATCACTCATAGAGCAGACTGTCACAATGTATACAGGTCCAAAGAGGGCCATTGTTTACCAGCTTCAGACACAATGAGTTATTGTGTGCATCTCTATACATGAGAATAGGAGGTAGGTTTCTCAACCTGTAGAAGTTGTAGTTGTTGCCAGTGATATTAGCATGGTCTAAAGATGATTCAATGTGAACTTTTTCTCGCTCATATCACTTGGACTGCAATGTTTACATTTTTAATTTATACCATATTTGTGTTCATATATCAAAAGTGGCATACTATGATCTAAATTTATTGGAAATTACTTTTGTGTATACAGTATTATTTAAAGTAAAAACATCCATTTATATTTTTGTTCACAGAAAAACTTAAATTATTAAATATGTATTGTAATTACACTTTTAGGAGTGAATTTTTTAATACTTCTTGAAGTGAATTTTATTCTTAAACAGAATCATCTTCATGTCACAAATTTACTGTAAAGGTTTCATGCAATAAATTGATAGGATTTCCTTTGGCTGGTTCTATTCATACTGACCTGCACCTCCAGAGCCTCCCAGTAGATCTCTGATGCTGTTATGTTGTTCTGCTCCCAGTACTGTAGTGTGGCGTTACTAGGGTTGACTGGCTCAATGCATGCACAGCTAGGGAGACAGAAACATATGAGCATTATTGTGGGGGCTTTATCTAAGTTATTGTTCATATGGATGGGCTACATCTCAAGTAGGGAGATCAGAGTGTGTGCATATGTGTGTGTGTGTGTGTGTCCTTACGAATACGTTGTGAGTTTATCCAGGTTGTTGTTCATGTTGATGGGGTAGGTCTCGCCGAGGTGGATCAGTTTCTCAAGAGCCTCGTAGATAAAAATAATGCAGATGAGGGAGGCAAAGGCTTCTTCTGTAAAGCGTGTGATATAGCAAACTAGAGAGCTGGCATCTGTAGCCACCAGCAAAATACAGAGGAAAGCAGTCCACAGGCCAATGCATACCCTCAGGGACAGGTAGGACAACCCATACTCTCTGAAAACAGATCAAAACAGAATATAGTACACAATATAGAAGAATAAAGGGAGGGAAAAAAAACAGGCATTTCTGTAAAAACTGGCATTACTATGAGGGAAGCCTTACTTGCAGAATTTGAATAAAATCTTCTCGAACACCAGCACAGGACCAGTGCTGCCTAGGATAGTGAGGGGCTGGCCGGCAAACAGCGAGTAGGCAATTCCAGTCATTGATGCACCAAACAGAGATTCAATTGCACTCTAGAGCATAGAAACAAACATAAGGACAAAGACATAGACCTGAGATTACAGGAAAAATAAAAGTGTGTGTGTCCTGTGTGAATCTCAGTGTAGTCTGCTTTTTCTCACTATGCGTCCCTCTGTGGCCTCCCCCAGCAAGCCTCCGAAGGTGATGACAGGAGACATGCAGGCGCAGTAGAGGAAGAGGAAGGAGGCCACACACTGCAGGCTGATGGCGTCGGTGTAATCCGACAGGTAGTGCGGTATCTTACGCTTCATATCCATGATCAACCCACCAAACAACCTGGAACACACAGGACACCACATGGCTGGTCTGAAATGATCTGTCTAAAAGCTTTGATAATAGCAGTTTATCGATAAACTAATATTATTTTTTCAGCTTAGGTCATCCAAACTTTTTTCAAAAAACATTCCTGCTCCAAATAGTTTGGCTGGCATTATAGTAACTTTGTGTTTCAGTATTTACTGACATGTATTAAATGTCAAATAATTCTGTTGCTTTAGAGTTTTTAGAGAGATCCAAACTGTGATCGAATAAAAAAAAATAAAATTTGACAAAACATTAGGCATGTCACAATAAATCATTTGGTACAAGAAAAAATACAGTGATGAGTAGCGATGCATAATGCAATCAGAATTATAACGGTATCAGCTAATAAACCGCTTTAAAAAAATTATCAACACTGGAACGATGTTTATATTTGAATATTTCAAAAAGATATTTAATGAGGCATTTATTGTAATGCAACATTTAGATAATACTGAGGCACTATACTACACTATGCCTTTATTTTAATACTGCTGTAACCCTACAGAAAATATTGGCTATCTGCATCTCCATTTAGTGCATCCCTACTGATTAGCGTAGCAAGATGCAAATTCAGAGTGTATCATGCTTCACTACTTGAATCACACTGAATTTGCAACTGTCACGCATGTAATTGGCACTAAACTGCTACTACAATTTCTAGAGCCTATCTGTGATTTCCTAGACTGTCTTTAATGATCTTTCATAGGACACATCCTTGGAAAAATTTTATACACTACTGAATCTCATTTTATTATGCAGAAAGTACATCTCTTTCATTCTGAGCCCCACAGACATCAGTAGTATGCAGTTTGAATAAAGCCAATGTAAAGTATACCAGCAGAGACTTTAACCTCTGGCCATAGTGGATTAGCATCATAATCTCTAAGATCTAATCAGGATAAAGCTACACTTAATGGGGTTTCATTTAACATGTGATTGCTGCAAATGAATGAGAGGGGAAAAAAGAATTCAAGAACAGAAGGGGGCTGTTGTTATGAGAGGAGAGAAAGTTGCACTAAGTTGTGAAAACTGTCACTCGCGGGGGGAGTCTCGGTGACCAAATGTCAGTTGTGGCGTCTGTCCAGTTCATTTGGAAGTTGTGAAACTTGATTTCAATGCCATGGCATTTGGTTATGTAGAGTAAACAGCTCATGAGCAACAAAGATTAATTTGTAATTAAATCTTATTTTCTGTCATGGATACAGTTTTGGCCTGAATTTTAACACCTGCTTAACCTCACTCAAATGCACACTCCCTAGCTCTAAAAACACAGACACACAAACACACACACTTTTGCTTATTCACACGCAGACTTCTGAAAACAAGCACACACTGTCCAAACCGACCTCCCGGTGCGCTGTAGCTCAGGGCCTCCATGCCCCCCATGTTCCTCAGTTTCTGCCAGCTCTCCATTGGGGACAGCAGGGATTTTTCTCTTCTCCTGTTTATCACACACACACACGCGCGCGCACACACACACACACACGCACAGAGCACTTGTGTCAGCTCTGTCTCTTCCAGTTTGGGATGTCGCTGATGAGTGTGGAGTTCATGTAATAAACTGGTGGGAAAAAGGCAACAGCAGTGGCAATTGCACCAGAGGGAAGTAAAAATGAAAAAAAAGAAGAGAGAAATTAAATTGTTTTAATTTAATGTTGACCTTATAGTGCTCTGAGTAACTCTAAAAGCTAAGTTATGTCAGAACAAAATATCATATTTCCAGAAAGTGAATGTAACACGATTCAATTCTCAAAAATAGCGGCTCTTCAAAAACACTGTACCCATATAGACCTTTTCAGAAGTAAAATGAAAATAAGTCACTGCGTCTGAAATTGCAGCTCCAGCAGCCTTGCTCATTCACCTGAGAAGGGACGTTTTTCGGGGGCTCAATTCTGATAGATGGGTCCCATTCTCCAGGGGGCAGGACTGTTACTTGGTCGAGGAACTCATCAATTCCAGCCACAAGGTCATTGCGGTCCTTGGCTTTATAAGCAACATCATGGAAAACCTAGAAATGACAATAATTTCATTGCTCTTTGATCAATTATGTTCCTTTCCCTGAATAAAATAAACCACCATCAAAAAACTGCTGGTAGAAGTACGCATTAGCATAACTCAACAGTAGTGCCCTCACTGTGTTGCCATAGAAACATAGTAACTGACTGGTAGATGAAAAAGTGGTGTTCTAGCTAATTAACAGGCGTTTGCATATCATTATGTGTAATCCGAAAGTGCTCTCAGTGCCTCGAGGAAGGAGTGAGAGAATGTGCAAAGCTGTGAAAGGCCCCAGGCTGCTTCCACTCTCTTCAAAAACTACGTTTTGCAGAAACTACTTCTGTCATAACTGACGCAATGCTTCTAACAGTCGTGTAAAATAGCTTTTAACAATGTTTAAAACAGGTTCACAGAGACTGAACACACACTGCTTATAAAAAAAAAAAAAATTTAGTTTTGCATTGAGGTTTTAATAAAGATGCTTTCTCACCTCATCAGTCATCAAGGTTGCAATGGATCTGCCAATCTCGTGATATTGTGGTCCTTTTCCCATAGGCCCCAGGAGAATGAAGAGGAACCTGACAGGCAGAAAATCGCAGAATGAGGCTCAAACCTAGCTATGGTTTGCTATCATCCATTAGGATTATCTAGCAAAAGTTATAGCATGAAGGTTCTGGTCCTACAAATTAATTACAGACACTATCTTACTCTAAAACCACATGTTTTTGCCATTGCTGATCATTGTATTTAGAGCAGTGTTTCTTAAAACAGCCCTCTGAATCCCCCAGATGATCCAATTTTTGTTTTATCAATCTCCACTATTAACATGTCGTGAAACAGCATAAATGCAGAACCCCTGGGTAATCCTTTAGAGGTGTGGGGGGAAAGATTCTCATTTCTCTAGAGAGGGATTAAACTTCAAACTTCAAATTAAACCATTTTATACACAGAATAAATACAATTGCCTTCAAGGTTATCCTAATGACAGAGAGCGCTGTGCTTTTGTGGTCAACAGTGTACTTGTCTGAAATATGAGCACATGTGAGAAATCAGTACACTGAAAAACGCCTCACAAGTTGCTAGGACAGCGCACCAGCAATTTTAGAGATACAGCCAAAAGGTGTCCTGCTGGTGAAGGCCACAGTTAAAAGATAAATATTAAGGTTAGAGCAGGAGTGCCAAACTCCGGTCCTGGAGTTTCACAGCACTGCACGCCTTAGCATTCTACATCATTTAACACATGTGATTAAACTCATCAGCTAACTGCCAAGGCCTTCACGAGTTCAAAGTGTGACAGCATTTTCACACAGTCTTGGTTTTACTGGAAAAATGGGTTTCCCACCAAGAAGCACCACATGAACACCCGTCGATGATGATGACAGGCGAATGGACATTTTCAATGCAGTTCCTCTTTCCAAAAAATCAATGATCGAATAGAACACCCCATCAATGGTAATGTATCAAATAACACCTTACAAATGGCAGATAGTGATAGCATTTTCCACACAGTCTCAGTTTTACTGGAAAAATGAGTTCCCCACCAGGAGGCATTATATGAACACCCATCAATGATAACGACATACAAATTAAAATTTTCAGTGCAGCTCCATTTCCATCATGAGTAATCACAGAAGTGAATACACCACATCAAACGTAACTTTTCAAATAGCACCTTACAAATGGTAGATCAATGGTCATTTTACTATAATTTATTTTATGCATGGCAACCTAAACGTACTACAATAAACTTGAACCATGAAATGGGGAGAAGAACTTGCCCTTCAGAGAAAACAAAAGAGAAAACAGGCCTTTTCACTTTGCAGGCCTGAGGCTGAGTTTGACACTCTGGGGTTAAAAGGACAGTAGACAGCTGACCTGGTGGTTATGGGGACCTCAGCCAGGCCGTTGAGCAGGACAGCAGGTGAAAGTCGCACAAATGCCACCACTGGCTTCTCCAGAAACTCTAGCTCTCCTACTAAGATATTTGAGGCTTCAGCTCCAGCAGGAATTTTCTTCATAAAGTGCAGGTCTATCTACAAGTACACCAAGGATACAACACACATACAACCAGAAATTGAGCCAAGGGACCATATGAGGTTTTTGCTGCTTCATGTCCACTGTTCTTCGACTGACATACGGCCCCCTCCCTCAAAAACCAAGACCTTTATTGTATTTTGTGGTGAGATGAAAGACATATGACCTCTTTATTGAAAGCAGTGTTAACAATTCACTACAATTCTATGTTTCTTAATGTTGTCCATAATTGGTAAAAACAATTTAAAGCTTATGCAACATACAACATATGCAACAAAACATAATGCAACATTATGTCACAAACCCATTTGCTCTCAAACATCAATTATACACACTGCCAGAAATTATACACACACTAATCCAGTAAGAATGGATTCATCCCACATTAACTCATTTTAAATATCGCTTTCAGAAGTAATCAAGAGAAAGTCTCGGTTTCTGTGTTTTCTGAGGTTTAAATGCTGAAACTGTGGTTGCCTATTTATAACTGTGTTATATCTCTTGCTAGAACTCTTTCCATCTTTGGCATTCATTAATTTAGCATTATAGCGCTGAGGTAAATCACTGTTTGTTCCAAATCTATGAAACGTCTTATGAAACCTTTGGATCCTCCTTTCTGTGTAATGCAGTTCAGTGAAAAACTGTCCATTTTCCATAAAGCATTACCACATATGGAGGTATATGGAACAATACAGAGATTACACATATCTACATAATCCACAATTCAGTGTATTATACAATGTTGAATAATGGTATGTCCATTTGTGCTATCACTTCAGTGACATCATCAGACATTTCCCTTCACCATTTCAACTACATCTGTTATTCAGATGTACTCTGCCTTATTTTAACACTTCTGTGTGTTTCTACTTTCAGTAGGTTCCAGAACCATGAGATAAATGCTTTACAGGACAGTCCTTTATACTGTCAGTGTCGGAGGAAAATCTTACATCCCCAGAAAAGTAACCGTATAACATTATTGACTGTCTAATTTAATAAACAATATACTTTTGGTCAATCTACGTTAATATAACAAGTAATTCCAGCCCATGTCAAGTGGTCTGCTCCTTAGAAAATTAGTTTGAAAGACAGCTTGTGCTTTCTAATGATGTAAAAAAGGCTTTGACAATAAACAGGTTCTTAAACAATTTAAAAATGTCATGTATTATGTATTACAGTGGTGTGAAAAAGTGTTTACCCCCTTCCTGATTTCCGTTTTTTCCATGTTTGTGACACTTAAATGTGTCAGATCATCTAACTAATTTAAATATTAGTCAAAGACAACAAAAGTCAGCACAAAATGTGTTTTTAAGTGAAAAAATCCAAACCTACATGGCCCCGTGTGACAAAGTGATTGCCCCCTAAACCTAATAACTGGTTGGGCCACCCTTAGCAGCAACTACTGCAATCAAGCGTTTGTGATAACTTGCAATGAGTCTTTTACAGTGCTGTGGAGGAATTCTGGCCCGCTCAAATTTCCTCCACAGTGCTGTAAATTAATGCATTTGTGTGGCTGTCAGTACGCTGTCACACTCAAATATATGAATCGGTAAGGTATTTGATCTGAAAACAGTACGAGACTTGAATAAACTAGGAGATAAAATATGACTACGACTAAAACATGACTAATAAATCTAACTGTTGAGTTTTGTGATATGAGTAAGAGTCTTTACAAATGATAATGGGTACAATACACAATGTCCAGCAGCTCAGCTGACAAAAATTATCATTTGCTGGATACCTTTATGCACAATGTATCTCTAATCCATCAGATGATAAAAAAGGTCAGAATACTGAGAACATGAAACAATCTTGGATCAGGTGAGAGATTTATAGATTACTCCTATCTGGATAAATCCTTATCACATACATACAATCCATCCATTACAGTAAAAGGATATTTAATTTTCATAACAGAATGTTTGTAACCAAGTGCTTAATATATGGAATATAATTTAAGGTAAAAAAAAAAAATGATGTTCTCTCATTCACAGGAAATACAGAATAATAAGACTAAATAGAACTATTACTGACTTCAGGTGAAAAACATATCTACTTACAATGTTACCTCAAAGTGCTTTTTTTCACAAAAAAGCAAAAAGAAGATATCTTGAATTTTTACAAAATTAATGCATTTTTCAGACTGTAATTGGTAAAATAGCAGAATACAGAGTTTACTTCTGGAGGGAAAATTAGGGAAGACGATATTTACACTGAGAGTATTGAAGATAAACACATATGAATCATTTAAAAGAGGCAGCAAAGAATAAGACAGAGTATCTGAAACAGCTGGAACATCTTTAAAAGTGACAGGGACATTAAATGGTAATCATCCCAAAGAAGCCACTGATACTACTGTAGACAGTGTCTCCTGATACGGAGTGCCCATAGAGTAAAAATTAATAAATAAATAAATACACAAATGATGTAAAATCAATCAGCAATGAATTTGCCAGAACTAGGAAATTTTAAAAAATGTCTGGTATTTATTATTCAATATGGAACCATTTTATCAGCTCCATATTATTGCTGCCTTTCCTCTATAAAACCTGACCATAGCAAACCCCAAAATAAGAATATTGAAGTAACAGTTATAACTAGATATCTGGCACAAACCAAACCATGTAGCTGATCAGCCAAGACATGTTTGGTTACCAGAGTTTCCGTCTTCTTATCTTTCGTGTGATTTAGGCATCCAAGACACTTATTTAGCAAAATTATCTGTCTAACAAAGAAGCAAACTTGGAGGGAGGAGGAAATTTTAAATTGTAAATTTTATTTGGCAAACAATGTCATCAAATAAGAGCAAACAAGGACCATCAATGTTTAGATGTGTTTGTACTACATATAATGGTAGAACATGTGAGTATTGCCAAAACATGAATATAATCCCCAGCAGAACCTGTATTACATCTGTCACAGCTTTTATCATTGGAGATATGGATTGAACAAGGATGGCATTCACTGTTGTCATATTTTTTAGTATGGTGAAAACTGGACAGTAGAACTGAGAGGCCTTGAGAGTCTGAGTAACTTACCTTACTGAAATCCACTGTGCTGTTCTCTCTGCTGACCTCTGGCTTGAGCTCAGGGGCACTGGGCTGGTGTTGTGGAGGGATCATCTGGCCTATAACATTATAACAATAACAATGCAGAACACTAGTCATGCATACAGGTTTGGTCCTTTGGCAACTACCAGCAACTATGGCTGAAGCAATCATTCATTGCTCTGCCAATGCAGATCAAGCAGAGCAGAGTGCCTCTCCAGGTCTTAAGGTTACACTAAAGCAATTTAGTAATGAACAGAGCTTTATCAATGCAGACAGCTGTTCATGGATAGAGACAGAGACAGAGAAACATGTAATGCACTTTCGCTCTGCTGAGGTGCATTAAGTGGTGATTTACTGCAGAGCGAGAGCCAGACACACAGAGTTTATGGGGCAGGCGAGTAATGTGTGGACTTAATGGAAAATGGTGGTCAGTATGATTTTGTAGATTCCATCATTTTTTCTAATTTATCAGCTCCACCAAAATGGAGTGAAACAAACATGAAATTAGCCACAGGAAGAAGAGAAAGAGAGAATCATTGTTTAGGTATTTTAGGGCCGATGCTAATTTCAGTGTTTGATTTATTTATAGGCAGATGCAAACTTTATTTACTACAGGAAGCAAAAAAATCAGGAATAATGAGAGGTTCTCTTATTCCATTCTAAATCACGATAGCATACTCTAATAGCAGTTACAACTACTGCTTGCTAAACATGATGCAGCACCAAACCTCATTACTTTGGAATGCTAATAACTGTCCGTTTTAAACTGCATGAGCACATTTCCGTGCACCTGTAGTGTTCTCTGGCTGCAGGACTCTTGTTTCTGAGTATATTTGGATGAACACGAATTCATATTTTAATTGCGCTTGGAATTCTTTCACGATCAAAAACAGTTCAGCAGTAAAGTGAGGCCGATTAAAAAGGTTTGGTGCTCCTCATGTATTTGCACTAGCAACCTCCTAAAAACAACTCTTTAAAAGGTGGAAAAGAGGTGAAGAAATGTGCTTACAGTCTACAGTTTGAGTTGATAACCAGATTATAAGGAAATATTGATGAAACATGCTTCACATCATGCTTTCTTTTAAATTCAACCAGCACTTGATCTTTATTTTTCAAGAAGTATGTCAATAAGCCATTCAGAAAATAATTGGGAGGGTATATAAATACAGTGTGTATGTATGTATGTATGTATGTATGTATGTATATATTATATATATATATATATATATATATATATACATACATACATACATACATACATATACATATTGGACTAAACACTTATAATGGCTGAAAAGATGTTTTTTGGTCAATTTAATAATAATATCTGTATGTGCATCACCATCCAAGCATGCTGTTCTCCAAAGAACGAACCATAACATTCAAACTACGTGCGATTCTGAAAGATCGATATATCTGTTGGCTCACAATAACATAATATGGTCGTGGGGATTTACTGGTATATGTCCCTCAAATTAAATATTTAGTTCCATGTTGTAATAACTAGACCTCAACAAAAACTAATATAAAAATTTAAACATTATCATGATGAATAAATGTAAAAAAAAAAAAAGGTGTTTAAACTAAAAACAAACAAGCAATCCTGCCTTAAAACCTGTTATAGTAAGTTAAGGCAACAATAATCTGTGTTTAACAATCTGTTAACTTATTTCAATGTTCAAAAAACTAAAAAACATTTCTTTGCAGGCTGTAAAATACATGCAAACCTATACATATTTGAGACTTTTATGTTTCTTCTGGTATCTTCTGTTTATTTCAGATATTTCAGAATACAGAAAAATGAGCGCATCAGTCAGTAAGATCCGTTTAGACCACATTAAATTATTATTTTGACCATATTAAATTATCATTACTGGTTACTGATTTTTTCCTCCTCAATACTGATATTGCATTTATGATATAATTTTTTATATCTGTGAGGCCCTACTTTTCCTTGTTATTTGGACATATTTTTTTCAACAAAGCTAATTGAAGCCTTCAGTCCACATTACATTAAAGATAATACTGCCAAATTCTTGAAACCTGGTTAAGCATTTCCCTTTGATCCCACTAGATCCTTTGAACTACAATATCCAAAGGCGTGCAACAGACAATGAAAAATAACCACCTTCAGAAGTTATGTTTTAGGAAGAGCTAGAGGAGAAAGTCAAGTCTAAGTTGCCTGGATCCAGGTGGTCCTCTGCCTGCAGAGAATAGGAGAGCTGTGGGCTGTGTGAGTGGGCTCGGTGAGACGTGAGGGCTGGCTGGGTGGAGGTGGAGGATGGGTCAGGGAGTGGAGAGGAGATGGACACTCTGGAAGGGCAGCACTGAGGCCAGCAGGGTGAGCAGGAAGACACCTGCCTGTGCCTCGTATCACAGTTAAATGAACCCCAAAAAGAAGACTTAAGGGCTGAACAGAAAGATGAACCACCTGCCACACACACACACACACACACACACACACACACACACACACACACACACACACAGACACACACAAACATTGAGAGGAAACAAGAGGAGAGGAGGAGGAGACACTGAAAGAGAGGATTCAACTAGGACAGTGTTATGCAAATGGTGGCAATATCCACTGAGGGGCATAAATGGCAGCTCACACACACAAAAAACAAGACTGATGCTCCATGAACAAGCTTTCCTGGCCACACATGATAACAGGTCTCAAACTAGTTTTATTTGTTATATTTAATTAACCTGAAAAAGAAATGGGCACTCACTTAAAGTCCTATTTTCCACATGAATAAAACATTATACTTTCTCATTTTATGCATTTTATAGCCATGTTATGTTGTACTAACATAAAAGCATGTATTGCGTTATTGTGCATGTTCTTATGTGCAAACACTAAAATGTCCACAGGTACATATAATCATGAGTAAGCAAGCAAGGCTTTCAGGTTTTGTGTTAGTATTACCTACGTAACGAACAAATAAACATTACTTGGCGCTACTCTCTAAACGTGTTAGAGTACCAAGTAAAAGTACAAGAACGCATTTCTTAAAGTTTCTTGAAAATGTACCTTTTTTTTTTTTAAACAAATGGAGTGAATCACCATTCAAATGTCCCTATTTTCAATAATACTAAATCAATTTTTTTGCAGATACATATAAAACGATACTATTAAAATGAAGCTACTACTCTGCACAGTATTACTCCCAACTTGTTTGTAGCAAGCTGTGCAAGTGAATGAAAAAAAAAAACAAATGAAAGAAACAATTATACACAGAGCTAAATGTGATTCTTTAATAGCTGCAAAAACAGTAAAGTATCAAATATACAGTGATAATGAGAAAGTGGTGGTCAAATCTCTAGGCAGACACCAATTAAAAGTGCTATGAATAGATAATTATAGTATACTATTTATCATTTAATTACTTCTTGTTTCCAAAATAGTTAGACTATCACTTTCAGCTGTTTGACCGTGCAGTTACCTCCATCTGAACCTCATCAGCTAGAAGCAAACACGCACATACATACACACACACACAGACACACAGTGATTTTCATTCCAGTCTCCTGCACTAACGAGTCTCAGAGCTTATGAGAATCTTCCAAAACATTGATCCAGATTAATGCATTTTTATCAGAATGAAAACTACTAAGAGTGCTTTATGCTGACTTCAACCCTAAATCCTGAACCCAAAGTGGGGCAACTGAACTGATCTCTGCTGTCGGTTTAATGCACACGCTTGGATTATACTCAATCGCAGTATCTCTATATTACATCCGGATAGACTTTTTGACCTTGGTGTGATGTTTACTAAATTCAGCTGCCATTTAACCTAAGACAACATAAAACATAAACATATGCAGAACAGGAAATATTTACTCTTGATATGCTGTATTGAGCAGGCCTGTCCTGCCTGCTCTGCCCTTATGTAACACCAGCATTAACTTTCAATCTGAGTGTTGTACTACATATACACAGAATGAAAATGGTGAAAGGAAAAATACATGACTGTGGAACTGCAAACCCTTTAGGATATGCCATACCGTTTTTGTCCATGGAGTTTAGTTCTGACTGCTTCTTGCCAATGTCTGCAAAGGAGCGTACTATGGGAATGCGGTTGGCCAGTTTTTTCTGGTTCTGATGATGGTGTTGCTTGAGCAAAGCGTCACGAACCTTCTTCCTCAACTCTTCGTCAAGCTCTCCCAATGCTTCTTGCTGGTCTAACACCATGTCTGAGAGAGAAAGAAAAGACAATCCTAAGTTAACTCTAAAGACATAGAGATGTTTGGAAAAGCCTGAATAAAATGTTTTCCCTCAGTTTGGCTATGCTAGTATTCAATAACTGATGAAGTTAAAAGAAAAAAATACAGTGGCCCTATGCAGTGCAACGTGTTATATGCTCAGCCGTATAATTGAACCCCCCGACTCGTATCACTTTGGGCTCTCTGACTTTTTTGCGGCTACATAAACCCATACACAAAAAGATGTGATGCACTGTGTGTTCTGACACTTTTCTATCACAGCCAACATAAACGTTTTCAGCAGCTTGTACTGCAGTAGTTCTTCTGTGGCATCAGACCAGACAGGCTAGCCCTCACTCCTCACATGCATTAGTGGACTGTGAGTGTCCATGACCCTGTCATCAGTTCACTGGTTAGACCACCATTGGACCACCCATTGGTAGGCACTAACCAGTGCATAATGGGAACACCCTAAATTAACTGCCATTTTGGAGATGCTCTGACCCAGTTATCTAGCCACCACATTTGGGATTTATCTGCTTTCAATACATCCACTTCAAGAACTGACTGTATTTTTGCTGTCTAATCTATTAAATCCCTTGACAGGAGCCATTGTAACGAGATGTTCCATGTTATTCACATCACCTGTCAGTAGTTTTTATATTTTGGCTGATTGGTGTAGTTCACAAACATCTTCATTTGAAACATAAAATGGCATCTGCCATACCTGCTGTAGAACAGCTGCTGGGTTCTGAAATTGTCCTTATGTGCACCAGAAAGGTATCAATAATTAATATTCCCATGAATAATAAATACCCTGATTAATAGTTAACAGAGCACATGTGTCAGACTTGATACTGAACTAATGTGCTATTTCAAATGACTAATCTACACTAAGTATTCTGGGGAAAAATATAATATGTACATATAGAAACCCTTGATATACCTGACACCCTTATAAGTAAAGGCAATCGGACATTACTCAGTAAGGAGCAGTGAAGTGCGCAATGAACAGTAGCTAAAAGAACACCACAGTCGTGGAAGTGCAGGCTTTTACTGCTGTATAATTCAGCTGTTTAAGGAAGTGCTTTATGACATGAAATTATGACCCTATGTCTGCAGTAAGAGCTTTTACAGGCGTCATTCCATTTTTATGTTAATTCTTCCTGATGGAAGACTATAATCCCCTCTTTTGAGGCACCGCACATTTTTACAGAATAAAGAATCACTAAGGACGGAGCACTGAAACAGTGTATACCTTTATTATAAGTACGAAAAATTTGCTAATTTATGAGATATAGATGGTGTTAAGGCACCACAGCACAAGTACTATTAAAAAGCCCTTGCTTAAAGTGGACTGTACTTGTCATAAAAATAGTTTTCATAGCTGTTCAACTGTATATTGCCTTCCACAAACAACTATTTGTATCATAACAGGCCTTTAACCTTTTTTGCTAGGGCACTTTGCAAAAAGATACAGGAGCTCAGATATAACCACAGATGTTACAGTCTGTGCAAATGGCTCTCTACTCAAAAGGTCAAGCTAACTGTGATTCAGTGTAGGTTACTCTGGCTTAAATGCTATTTTCAAACCACTACCAGGGTTTTAAAAATGGCTTTGCCATCAAGATGGAAAATATCCGGTGAGCGATGTGTGCAGATGCTGCTTCAGTCAACAGTGCTTCACACAACAGTAACCTGTGGCATTTTCTCATCTCAGATCATTTTCTCAGTAAAAGGACAGTCTAGCATCTCTATATGGTATAGCACCATATAACTGGGACTAAAAGAAGCTTCGCTCTCTTCAGTGACTCTATGCAACACATCAGCCAGACTGGGTTCTTCATGGTTTTATGGCAGTCTAGATTGTTTAGTAAGCCCTTCTGTGATTTTACCTGGGAATGCTGTGTTATGCTACAAATAGCCTAATCTATGTTTCACATATCTGTAGCATACAATCAACTGCCATAATCATATCAACTAGTTCCTCATCTGAACTAGTGACAGAAAAGGTCATGTTTTATACGGTACATATGTATTAATTAATTTGCTGAGGCTACGTAAATATTAAGAGTGACTGATTTAAATAAAATCTGAAAATGTAAAGCCAATATATTCCTCATTCCCTTTGGTCTCTTATTTACCATATTTATGACAAATAACTATCAGTGATCAAAATTAAGCATGTGGTTGCATCCCATCAAAATAAAGTGCTTTATGCTATACTAATGGACACATCCATTCTCAAATTACTATATTTTTTCTGACTATTTTTTTACTATATTTTATACTAGGTTTGTGACTATTTTGTCAGAGGGTGGAGCTGTGAAGTTATACTGGAGAACTTTTTATTTGTCTGAGCCTATCAAGACATTTTTAAATGTCTAAAATCCAGAAATCTTATTGAAAATATGTGTGTATTGTCTAATCCGTGCCAAGGTGTAAAAAACACAATACATATTATATTATGAAATGTATGCATTGTTACAATCCTAGCAAATATTTCTATGAAATCTCTTTCTTTTTCACAGTCCTCAAACAAACACACACACACACACACACACACACACACACACACATACACACACCTGCAATCTCCTCCAGAGAACTGGCCCTCATGTCCAGCAACACAGTGCCATTTATAATGCAGCTGCGTAGTTCAAATAGGCTGTGTAACGAGAGCGTGGCCACATAGGGCTTACTCCATCTCTCTCCTCCATCCTCCACATCCTCCTCAAACTTCAGCCATCTACAGCGAGAGAGAGAAAACCACATACAATGTCATGAGCACAAAGAGTAATGTTCATAATAGCTTTGTTCATCTTCAGAAAAATGTGACCTCATGGGAGTCAAATGGTCTAACATGGTCAAAGCAAAATATTCTTTGGAATCACTATGCTTCCTCTATACTGTTTTCTTTCATTTTTCATTATAGTTTTACTGTTGGCATTCAGATCAAACTTGGCCTGATGAGAGTGCAGGGGACAACACCAGGAGACTATAGTCTCTATACAGAACTTTCCTGATACATATTTAACAAAGAGATTAATCTGTATTGATCTGTACTGTTATTTTCATTATTTACATTACAAAAATGGCTCTAATTCAACAGATTGAATTTAAGCTGTGAAAATGGGATGTGATGGGTTCAACCCCTAATTATAGCAACACAGTGTCATGCCTTATCTGTAGTATAGCTCAGAGCTGAATACAATAATGTATATTACTGCAAAAACAGTGGAACATACAGGGTACACTGGTGCAGTATGCAGTATACAGAATTATGCATCAAACACAGCCAATATTTACTGAAACACCTCTCGTAATATGTCCAAGAAAAGCACCTGATTTGTCATGAAAAAAATCACAAGAT
Source organism: Bryconaethiops microstoma (assembly GCA_037577275.1). Lineage (NCBI taxonomy): Eukaryota > Metazoa > Chordata > Actinopteri > Characiformes > Alestidae > Bryconaethiops > Bryconaethiops microstoma. Next base: position 17,143,431 of record JBBJLS010000002.1, on the reverse strand, counting down.
TGACTGAGGATTATTTGTTGAGGTGTGGTAGGAATGTGGTGAGTCACCTGGCTGTCTCTCTCCACTCAGCATCTTCTCCATCACGGAGACAGATTTCATCCAGCTCAGTGAAGAGGTCATGTGGAATGTGTTCTTCATCATCGTCCTCAGTTCCCAGCAAAAACTGGACCCTCTGAGAGGGGGTGTCTGCAGCATAGAACTTTAACTCAGCTTAGCTTCAAAACACTACATCAGCAAGGCAGGTATTTCAGAACAATTCTTTTATTTATGTGAGCAGCTATGATTCAAACATAACAGAAATAGAACGCTCGCTTCTTACATAATACAGCTGTTAGCAATGTCAGTTATGTAAATGAAATGTTCTCCACATTAAAGCACAGAAATGTGTCTTTAGTTTCTGCTACTATCACAAAGCATCAGGCCCTCGCATCATCCCCTAATGTGTGGAATACAACGTTCCTACTGAGAATCAATGTCTGGCCATGGCGTTATTGACATATTAATCGAGTGAGAATAATCGTTGCTGCCTTGCAGAGGAGGCTGAGTGACTCATAGCCATGTTGATGAAATGAACAGCGAGCCCTGCAAGCAGGCTGCTTAGAATTCACACAGCACTGAAACAACTTGGAGCAGAAGGCCACAGAATAAAAGCTCAATGATTTCAACACATATCAAAGATTCCAATTTGGAACAGTGTTTCAAAATTTAAATCTGTACCACTGGGGGGGGCACCGACACCCAAACATATTCTTGAAATTCTTTTGTTTATCTGTGTAGTGTATAATCAGACACATGTACAATAGAGACATTTTTAAAAGAGCAAAAATCCAACTGAATCCACACGGAATAAAAAAGCTTATAATATGTGTAAACATGTAAAAAATATGTGAATGGTTGCATCTGTAATCTTGTGCAAAAACCACAATACATTTTGTATCATAAAATATGTGCACTGTTACACCCCTTTCAAAGAGAGAGAGAGCAAGAGAGACAAAGAGAGAAAGACAGGAAAAACAACAGAAAGAGAGTGAAAGACAGTGGTACAGTGGTATGAGGGAACTCTCACCATAGGCTGGTGAGTCTCGTCCATCCCCTACTCCAGAATCCCTCTCTTTGCTCCTCTTCCTGTGTCTGTGGCCGTGGTGGCGGTGGCGTCTGCGTGTCTTCCGGCCCAGGGGGACGTGCACCCCAATATACAGTGTCCTGTGGCCTGTGTGTGCAAACAAAGGAAAAGATCTGAGAACCTCCCAAAAAATTGGTTGCTCTCTAAACCACCCTGACTGCATGCGAAAAAAAAATCTCTCTTGGAGGGACAGGGCTTTTTGGAGTGATATCACAGAAAGACTACTACTGGTCCCCTAGGGAACAGTTCATTTGAAGAATAATCTTTCTTTGTAAGGTGTGTGAGTATAAAGAATTTATTAGATAACATGGCAAAACGTAATACCGAGACATATGCATCAGTAAATATGCATCGGTATATTTAGTTTTTCACACACTTCACATAATGCAAATGAACAGGACTAATTATGCTCTCTCAGAAAAGCACACTGTGATGCAGTGTGATGAAATTTATCATGGTAACAATACATATCATCATACTGCTCACTCCTATAATAAAGTTTTGTATAACATTCACAGATTCAGAAACATCACTATTCCGAAACTGCACTCATCAGCTACAGTAGATCGTTCCGAATGGAGGCATCTGCTACATACATCAAAATTAACATGAATTCTGGAGCAGATGCACTCTAAATATGGATTTTTGGTGAGAGGATTACAAATCCAGGTGTTATTATGTCCCCATCGTGTGATACGCTAGTTTATCCACAATTTAATATTGAGGCTGAAGTAGAATATTTTCTAATAGTCTTAAAAATTATGCTAAATAATGAATACCACTCCCCTTAATCCGGATTTGAATCATTCGGAGATTATAACATTTCTAGTTCACTGAAAATATAAACAACCAACTGTGTCTCAGTGTGTCATTTAAAAAAACTGCCATTGGAATGTTTTAGCTGATTTCATCATTTTACATAAATAAGGTCTTAGGGCTGCAGCTTTATAAAACTGTTTAAACATTTGCCACAGAGATCACACACACACACACACATACACACACACACACACACACACACACACTGCATGTACATTGCAATGAATAGCAGTTCAACAATCATTTTTATGTATACAAATCCCACACCCAGCCACTCAATCAAAGACTGACAGCCTTTTAAGACAACATCTAACCCTCTTGAAACTCTGCTGAAGCCAGACTGTGGGCACATCATGTAAAAACCTAACTAGATCCAACTATTTATTATACTCAAACGAAGAGAAAAGGTGTTCTGTGGGTAGGTATGAGCAGACTGGGGTATTTTTACTGGAATGTGAAAAATATCTAAAACTGTAAATAGTTGAAGCTGAGAACATGCCAGAGCTGTCTGACCTACACTTGCAGCATGTATAAATTCACCTGGTTCAGATTAGTTGTGCACAGTTCTGCAGAGGAGGCCACCTTGAGGAGGCAGCTAAATGCAAAGACTGTACTGTGGGAGAGAGTTGTCGGTTAGTCCAGACACTAAACCAACTCAACTCATCTCACTAAAGCAAATCGAATAATAGGAGGGTGGTAGTAGCCTAGTGGGTAAAACATGTGCCTGTGAACCTGATGAACACAAAGTTGCAGGTTCAAAACCCCACTTTCTACCACTGTGTCCTTGAGCAAGACATTTAAGCCTCAGTTGCTCCAGAGGGACTGTCCCTATAAAGATGGTAAGTCGCTCTGGATAAGGGCATCTGCCAAATGCCCCTTCACCTTTATAAATAAACCATAAAATCAATATTCATTTTCAATTTAAATATTGTAACGAACATAAATATGTCGCTGTACTAACAAATATTAGCAAAACTGCTGTTAAATGCACTGAGAACTTTACATCTGCAAGGTGGACCAGCAGGTTAGAAAAGTCTGACAGAGTGGAGAGTAAAGCGTTTTAAAGCTCCAGTAGCACTGCTTTGTATGATACACACACAGGGCGATCAGAAGGTTGTGAGTTCAAATCCCAGGATTGCTAGTGACGCCACTGAGGTGCTTCACTTTGGTGAATAGGTTAAATGCAGAGAACAGTTTTGTGCAGTTCACTGTGGGCTGTGCTGTGGTATGTTCACATATGACAAATGGACACTTTACATGTACACACACAAACACACACCACTACCGTGTCACTGAGAAAGATCCACTACTAAAATAATACTTGCTCACTAGTAGACCCGTGTGGGTCCTGACCACTCGTGACCAGAGACTAGGGGAGCTAACAAATGATTCAGAGTAACAGACTACCTGGTAAGCGGAGCTGATAAAATGGATAATGAGTGAAGATGCAAGGGAAGTGTGCCTAATGCAGTGGCTTTTTAGTGTACATTGATGCAGATTCTGATTCACACATTATTGCACAGTTGGTTGGAGCCCAAGTTTCGTTATGTGGAGACAGTGGCAAAAACAGAAGTCATAAAGGGTAATTGAAAGTAATATGATCTGATTACTTTCAGGTCAACTCTGACAGTAGGGGAACACCTCTTAAGATGACTGAAGTGGGTAAACCTACCTCCCCCCATTCTACAGGGGCACTATAGAAAGCATTCTGACCAGCTGAATATCTGTTTGGTTCAGCATTGCCAGTACCACAGACGGTTAGAGCCTGCAGCGGATAGTTAAAACAACTGGAAGCATCATCAAAGTGTCTCTGATGTCCTCTCACTAAAGGACATCATGCATAAGTGCCAGATCAAAAAGGCCTCCTCCAACTCCTCAAGACCTCCTCACCATCAGACTCCTTAAAACACTGCCTACCCCCCCCCCCACCACCAACACACTCACTTTGCACTTTCCACTTTACTTTTTTATGATCCACATGCAGCTATATGCACTCTCAGTTTCTGTTGCTGCTGATCACTTACATACATAAAGTACACAATCACAGTTCAGTATTCTGTTTGTTCTTCATTTGACTGCTGATTTTCATATGTGAAAAATTACCCCTTGTACTAAATTGCAAAAGTTTATCTTTATATTTTATTTATATATGTGAATTCTATGTACCATCATGTCGTATTGTCTCACTATTTACATGCATATAGCTGAGATGGCAAAGTTTTTTTGACTGTGACTTTGAAACACCAGCATGGACCCCCACAGTTTCTAGCACTTACATTATGCAATAAAATAATATGAGATCAAAACACAGATGACACTGTAACAAGAGAATACACACACACACACACAGACACACACACACACACACACACACACACACACACACACAACTGCAAAGGAACCATTTTGTTTCCAGATATAACCAGTTTACCTGCCAGAGAGAGAGAGAGAGAGAGAGAGAGAGAGTGAAAGAAGGACAAAGAGAAAGAGGGTTTTAGTTTGTCCCTGAAGGGCTGTGTGATAGTGCTGGGATATGAAGCAGGGCAGCATAAACCCTCCCTTCCTGTTTCAGACGCAATACAGTCATGACCTACTGCTGACAACAAGCACCTAGAATACACAAGCACGCTGCCCCACAGCCTCCTCACTAACATACACATTAACTGTCTCCACCACATAGAGCATAACGCAGTTATGACTTTAAATGGTTGCTGTGTGTATAAAAATAAAGCTGTCAAGAATCTAAAAATAACTTAAGAAAGAAAATAGTGACATGGAAACATATCATTACCTCAAAGGAATGTAGGTGACTAAGGCTAGACTTAGAGACATTAACAGTCAGATGTCTTCTTGTCTCTTTAGCGTAAAAAGAGATCCTATAATTGTTAAAGGTTTTATACAATGTGTTTAAATAGACCACTAGTGCTGCTCTCTTCACTCTTCAAAGGAGGATCAGAAGGATACAGAAATAGCTCCTGTGCAGATGCACGCATGTTGCTGACGTCACATGGACCCATATAAATTAGTGCTGTCTTTTCTTGTTCTCTTGAGATGCTCTTTGGGTACAAAATATCATCCATGATCTCATCATCTCATGAGTGTCATTCATACACGTACACACAGATTAGCACACACAGACATTCATACAGTTCTCTCACTCTCTCTTCACCCCTTTCATTCTCTCACATTCCTCTTTTTCTTTCTCTTTCCAACCCCTTTGTCTTTTTTTTCTATCTTTCTTCCATTTTTCTCCTCCTGCCTTACGTTCTCTTCTCTCCCTCTGTTTCCCTCTCCTTCTTCCTCTATTGGTGTCGCACACGCAAACACACACACATACACACATGCACACATCTGCTCTGTCAGGCTGTGATCTTGATTTCTACCCACACAATCTCCCTCTCCCACGCTCTCTCCTTACACACTTACCATCACTTTTCTGGACCGATGGGATGGGGAGGCACATGCGCATTGCATGCACACGGCATGGGTTTTTCTGTTCACTGCATATGTTCTTCACTGTGCATAGGCATGTGTGTGTGGTGTGTGTGTGTGTGTGTGTGTGTGTGTGTGTGTATTCTATTATTACCTTCTAGCTCTTCCTGTTCAAAGTTGGCCTTGAGAATGGAGCGAGTGCCTCCTCTGTCCACCACTGCCTCTTCATCACCTCTCTGAGAGAGAGAGAGAGAGAGAGAGAGAGAGAGAGAGAGAAAGAGAGAGAGAGAGAGAGAGAGGGATAGAGTGAGAGAGGAGTAAGTGGTAACGTGTGACATCGTGAAATACTCAGTCCAGCCTGCTTTTCTCTCTCTCCTCCTACAAGCCCCATGGCTGTCTTCCAGTTCTCACATTCACACAAGCAGTAAGTGCTTTGAATCACACAATAGTCCACACGTTTCTTTAAAGGCTGGCAGGTTACAATACAAAATAAATGCAGAAGTAGCCACTATATTAAGCCAGTATCACAGTATCAGTCCTTGGAGTACATACAATCCTTGACTTTAATCATATCCATATAGATGCACTTTGCAGGTTGCTGATGGCAGAGCATTTGTTTCTCTGCAATATATTAAGCATGCTAACATTAGTCCCTTGAGCTGAATGGTATCTTTTAGCAATTCTCTTCTCCCTTTCTTTTAGTCTGAGCTAATCTTACTCCAGGCTGTTATTGAGGGAGCAAACATTAAAGAGATATACGGAGCTAAAATCGATCTCTTGGGGTAACAATAGCCTCTAGTCCGGGTTTAGCCTAGAAGTCCTCTATTTGACGGTCATATATGTAAGCACAAGTGTATGGTGCATATTACAAAATGATCTGATAAATCCGTACATTAAACTATAAATATTTAGCACTGTTTTTGCACACTGTAACCAAGAGAAGCTGCTAGTGCTGTACAGTGTGTTAATTTGTTGTACTTTAAAAATGTGGCACAGTGTGTGTGTGAGTGTGTGTCTGTGTATATATATATATATATATATACTCAGTAAAAAGCACGTTGGCTTTCAGGTGAAATTTATGGAAAACGTAAAACGTTCACACTACAGTAATATTATATCATGAAAGTAGGGCATTTAAGTAGAAGCATGCCATAGTGATTTCTTCATCTCAAACAATTTATTGAAACAAAAGCCAACAACAGTGGTGAGTATACCACAACAAAAAATGTCAATGTCTCAATAACGTATCATGTACCCTTGAGCATTAATTACAGCTTGACAACGACGTCTCATGCTGTTCACAAGTTGACTTATTGGCTGCTGAGGCATGGCATCACAGGGCAGCCCTCAGCTCATTCAGGTTCTGGGGTACAGAGTTACGAGCCTCTACACGGCGACTCAGCAGGTCTTATAGGTTTTCTATGGGATTCAGGTCTGGAGAAAGTGCAGGCCACTCCATTCGAGGTACCCCAGTATCCCAGTATATTACTGCTCAACATGAATTGACTTTCAGCAGAGAATGGCACTGAGGCCCATTGGTCCCTCGTCCATCGTAAACACTCCCTGGTCCATTGAAGATGATGACGCCTGTGCCTAGTGGTGTGTTTAGGTACCCTTGCAGGTCGTTTAGCACGCAGACCACGCTGATGTAAATGGTTTCGAATGGTCTGATGTGACACTTGGGTCCCTCTCACCTCCCTTAAATGTGCCTGGAGTTGAGTAGCATTCATCATCCGGTTCTGCAGGGCACTGTTCACAATGAAGCGGTCATCAGTGTGGGATGTGGCCAAAGGATGTCCACTTCTATGCCTTTCTGTGACTCTTCCAGTCTCTGTATCTCTGTTACAACCTGCTGATGACACTCTGTGACACTCTAAGCTCAGTGGCCACTTCCGTCTGAGAACATCCTGTTTGAAGCCCTGCAATTTCGAGGTACTTTTGATCAATCGTTAGGTGTCGTCTTGGTCCCATGATGTCAAAATGTGAACAACATGATGAGGAGGACTGTTTAAATACTAATTCTGTTTGAACCAGGACATTTATTGGTTGATTCATGGATCAAACACCAGTTGTGAATTTTGCCGTTAAGAATTTTGCCGTTGTCAGAGAACAGCAAGTTGTGTAAAAAGTACTGAAACACTGAACAGTTGGACATGTGCATTCAAACGTTTAGGGAAGGTCAAATTAAGTTCACCTGTAAAGATTAAAGTACATTTTTATACTATACTGTTGTGTGGTATAGTTTTTATGCTATTGTTTTTGCTGCTCTTACCTTTGTACTGTCTACTTTCTGCCGTGGCAATGCAAATTTCCCACTTGTGGACAAATAAAGGCTTATCTTATGTGTAATGTTAAATAATGTTTATTGTTTACAATTCAATTTACAATTCTATTTTATTATGTTACTACTTTTAAGTTTTAATTACCACCTTCTGACTCTGTGCTGGATATAGTCAGTATAAGAACATGTTATCTGCAGATCCCTGAGAATCAGTCCTTTTATTGATGCATCCCTAAATACAGTTTGATATACATCCCTAAATACAGTTTGATATACATCCCTAAATACAGTTTGGCATATGATATATTAGGCAGCAATTGAATCCTTAGTTCTTGAAGTTGATGAACTGAGCAACTTTGACAGGGGCAAAATAAGACCCATGGTCATAGGCTCACTGAAGCACTAGGAGAAAGAAGGCTAGGCTGTCTGGTTTGACAGCCTAGCCTACAGAAGAGCTATAGCACAAATTTCTGAAAACGTTCAAGCTGGAAAGGTGTCAGAACACAGTGAGCTGCTGCATGTGGGGCTACGTAGCTGCAGATTGGTCAGAGTGCCCTTAAGCTGACCCTTGTCCACTGCCCGAAGTACCTACAATGATCACGTGAGCACCAGAACTGGTTTACAGGGCAATGGAAGACAGACATGGGGGAATGGTCCATGGGGCAATAGATGACCAAGTGTGGATCTGCTTAATGGATCTGCTGCTCATGTTTTGATGCCAGATACTACAACACTCCATGCCTCGACAGGTCAGAGCTCTTACTACACACTCAAGTATCTATATATATATATATATATATATATATATATATACATATATATATAATTTTTTATTTTTTACAATTGTTTTTTAAAAACTCGTTCT
>JBBJLS010000002.1:17103137-17134811 GCA_037577275.1 Bryconaethiops microstoma | reverse complement strand
ATCAATGGAACTTTTATGGCAGGAAAAGAAAGAAAAAAAAAAAAAAAAACAAAACGGTACAGATTTATTTCAACTGCATTACAGTCCTCCGCATGTTCATGATACTCTTTCCATTCTAATACAATAGAATACAAACCAAACCCCATTTTATTTTTTTTTATACTTACATGTTATTTGAATTCCTACCGCTTCTACATGCAACATTCTACTGCCAACTACTGCAGTGTTTCTTGTCACTATTATTAATAATAATATTATTAATGGTAGCAGTCATTGTAGTACCTGTCACATTGGTGTCCGCTTTGCCGCACGGGACCCATTTCCCCCCCTGAAACCGCCAGTGGTTCGGGTCGGCCAGGATCACATCCACAAAAATATTATAGTGGGCAGTTGGGTCCAGGCCTGATATGTTAAAACTGAGAAATGGAAACATCCGCCTGGACAGAAAGAGAGAAATAAAGAGCAGGAACGCGGGTTGAACACACTGCATGCTGAACTTTCAAAAAGAGAGAAAAATAAAAATCAGAAGCGAGAAATCAGAAGCTGCCACAGGCATAACGCAGAAATGTGCGTTTTGTTTCATAAATACACTTAACAAAAAACTCAGAAAAAAAACGTTTGAAATAATAAAGATACTTAAAGATTGTACATCAGGTTTGTAAAAAAAATCACTCTCAAATGCTTACTGCAGTCCGTTTAACTGGACACATGTAGCACTAACTGTGTTTACTTCGATCCAAAATGCACAAATTGGTTTAAAATGCTCTCTAAAAATCCCGATATGTTGAAATACCCCAAAAATGTTCAATATGCTTGGTGCAATCTGGAACATAATCAAAATTGGTAATTAGGTTATATTAAAATGCACTGCTAAAAGAAAAATGATATAAATATTGCGTAAATAAACAAAGCTATTAAAGTGCGCTCAGAAAATGGTTGTGATAGAAAATTGGCTAAAAAAGTTTGAATGAATGCTGATAAAAATCGGTAAGATGTAAAAGCATCTTCGATGGAGTGAAAGTTGGTAAAAATGTTTTAAAAGGTGGTTTAGCGTGTAATCCAGGCGCGCGCTCTCCTCCTAAAGGCTGGTGGAGGTGCTGGGATACGTACCGGCCCTGCTTGGTGATGATCATCTCGGTCTGGTGTCTGTGGAACTTGAGCCAGAGCGCGCGGTTGCACAGGTACACCTGCGCTTTGCCCGGGACCAGGCCGGCCTGAGCCGAAGGGAACTGGTAGAAGTGCGCGCCCTGGTACGCGTGGCCGTACTGCTGCGCGTACGGGTAGCCCGCGCCGGCGTAGCCCTGTGGGGACGCGCCGCTCAGCAGGCCGTTGTAGGCGCCGTTGGCGATCACCGGGTGGTGCGCCATGTAGCGGCTCGGGCTGGCGATGGAGAAGGCGGCATGCGCCGCTCCGTGCTGGCTGGCGTACGGGAACATGGGCGTGGGGTTAGCGGAGAGCGGCGGTGGTGGCGGTGGCGGCGCGTGGCTGGACGGAGGAGGCGCGAGGCAGCGCTCTGCCGCGCAGCCATCGAAGGTGTGGCGAATGTCGGGCGCGCCGTCGAGGGCAGGAGAGAGTTTGGCGCTCTGGGCGGCTCCCGCCGGGCCCTTAGAGTCCGCGAAGGCGTCCGCCTCGGACTCATTCGTCATCCCTCCGCAGTTTTTTTTCACAGGTGAACTCCTTCTCTCCAGGTCGCCGCCGTCGCCGGCGCGCGTAATCATGGCATGCGCGAGATCGGACACTCTCGAGCTCGCGCTTCCGCCGCTGCCCACGTGCACGCACTTGTCAGAGAGCGCGAGAGCCGGCGAGACGCACTGCTCGAGCGGTAGGGCTTGAGGAACGTAACAAGAAAAGAAAATAAAGAAAGAAAGAATTAAAATACCCCCCCCCCCCCAAAAAAAAAGGCAATTGCAATTAAGGTGCGTGTGCGCGCGCCAGCTTCGGCAGCTATACTTGCTTTTTTGCGCGTGCACGAGAGGGAGAGAGAGAGGGGCAGACAGTGAGAAAGAGAGAGAGAGTGGGAGCTAAAGCAGCAGGCTGACTGCGCCTCTCGCGCAAAACCAGGGCTCTTGCGTGGTTAATGAAGGCGCTCTTTCTATTGGTTAGCGCGTGACGGTAATTTAATTAGACAGAACTTAATTAGGATAATCATGCGGGCCCTTCCCGCCACGGCGTGCGAGCTTCCTGTGGCCGCTCGTGTTTGTACACTAAAACCTGTGAAACTGGGAGCGGGGTAATTTTAGCTACTGCAAAAACAGCCGAGTCTGATCCACGCAAAGCGCGAGAGTGGAAATATGAGAGCGGATAGATTCATAATGTCCCCCTGCTCGGGGGAACAGGCCTGCAGAGCGGCTGTATTTACTATTCATGTGGCAGGAGTAACAAAGAGTGTTTACCTGAGAAACCGAGATTCATTATTCAAGCAGATAAGATGACAGGAATGCACTTCATCTCTTCAGATGTTTGTGATCGGGCGTGAAATCATGGGCTTCCTCTCAATATCTGTTTACCAGTCCCAGGACAAATCAATAATGAATGCAAGTGGAGGAGAGAAATCAGAGAGAGCTCACCCCAGGCTCTCCACAACATACAACTCACAGAACGACCAAATCTGGACAGTTTTTCTTTTTTTCGGAAGACTTTGTTTAGTTCCCTCCTCAGCGTGTCTTAATAGACCACACAGACTGCTTTAATTATTATTATGTTATTAATATTATTATTATGATGGTGATTATTATTATTGATGTGGGTAGTGGTGGTACAGTCGTTACTGTCATTGGCATACATTAGATAAAATTATTATTATTATTATTATTATTATTATTATTATTATTATTATTGACATTACTATGATAATGTTATGATAATAATGATTACGAAGATTATTATTATTATTGTTGTTTCTATTATTATTATTATTATTATTATTATATGGTTTAATCAGAACTTACCCGATAAAGTCGAATCAAACAGATGAAATATCAAACAGATTCTCTTTTGCTGTCTTTTTGCAGAGAACACAGAGCAAAATCTCCATCAGAAGTAAGGAGACATGGTAGGTTTTGAATTTATTTAAAAATGTATATGTTTTTATTGAGGTTCGAATTTTTATTGCGCTTCATATCAAGTTAAGTAGCCAAACATTCTGCGAGCTGTTTGGAAAGGTTTAGTTAATGAGTGGCCCCGGTTCATTGCCACTTCCAGCAGGACTCTTCGCAGGGTTGCCTGTATGGCACAGTCACTCCCCACACACCCCACCCCCGACTAAACTGAAGCTTTTATTCCCTTCAGATTATATCCCCTGTCTGTCCACGACTGAGACGCCTCTCATTAGTGCTGTTTATGTCACGAGTGACCAGAGCTTTTTCTCTTCTTCTCATTCTACTTCTTGCAACTTTACTCTCCAGACCAGCTGTTTCCACCTTTATCTCATGTTCTGCATGCAACACTCAGGTATGGACACGTCAAGCTTGGAAGATGTCCAAATAAGAGGCTATATATGGTTTCTGGTATAACATAAAGTAACACATTGTAAAACAATAATGCAATAAAGCAATGTAACATCTAATTAATCACAATGACAGAAGTTCAGGATGCGAATTGCAGAGAAATCACCCATCTGGAATCAACCCGGAGACTGAAACCAGAATCCATGCGTTTATGAGTGCAAACCCGGTCTGGAGTGGATCTGCAGGCAGAGGTGAGCGGACTGCAGCTCTAATGAAGAGGCTTTACATTTTTAAGGCTAACAAGAAGGGTCATTAGAACAGGGCAACTGGGTCCAGCAATCTATTCTCCAGAAACGTGCAAGCACGGGCTTGCCTGCCCCTAACCAGCTCAATGAGTGGCTATCTTCTTTTCCTCATTATTCCCTCCCTCCCTCCCTCCCTCTGCCCCTTCCTCCCTCTCTCTCTCCTTTCTCTCTCTCTCTCTCTCTCTCTCTCTCTCTCTCTCCCCCCCATTCTTTAATAAGCTTTAACCAGACTTGGGGGGCTAGCTCTACTGCATGTTTTATTGTTGAGTCACAAGTGCATGTCTGCCTTAAGAGTTTGCCCCCCACCCCTCCCCAACTTGTTATTTCTCTCTCCTCCTTTTGTTGTGCATTAGCCCCCTGTACTTTGCACTTATTAGCTCAGCCAGTGGCCATAACCACAGAGGGGCCCGTGGTGATTATCAATGGCAGCAGGGCCAGCGCTCCCTCCGGGAGTCATTGTGTTGAATAGAGAGCTTTTCCATCCTCAGGTGGGCATAAACACACGCCACTGACCCAAGCAAACAGGTGTTGTGTTTCCACGTCACACGCACATTACTCTAATGTGTTTGAATGATGTATTGTGCTTTTAATTATATGTTTACAATGCAAGTATTCATTATGTGTTTTGTGTTGGGATTATTGGTCTAAACTTAATTTATATCATTTGCAGCCACAAGAATTATCTGATGAATAATTTCCAAAACAAATGCTGTTCGAAAAAAGACACACAACAATAATGCGGTCATTATGCGGCTCATTGTCACTGATTAGTTATTTTTGAAGCATTTGCTGTTGAATAAAGTTGCCCACTTGACAATGTACTCACTATGGTGGCTATTACACTGTATATACAATATTATAACAAGGTCCAAAACTGATAACAGCAGTGTCAACGGATCCACCTGGAGCAATAAAGAAAACCCCAGTTTTCCAGTGATATTCAAAGAACCTCTAATGAGTCACCAGTGTGAACAGCTTGAATAAGTGACCCCAGGTTGGGAGGCGTTTGCTTTTGCTTCACCTCCCAGGGCTATCAGGTTGGCATCAATCAGTCGTGAGATGCCAGTGACCCGCTATATGAACAAGCCAAACGTCAGATCCTCTCTTCAGCTTCATGGAAGCAAGACATGTCCGCTAAACCTCTCCACATCTGCCGGTGGCTGGCTGCCAGCAGGCCTCCATGAGCCACTTCATCCAATAATGTTACCACGACAATGCTAAGGAGGTCACTTTGGCACAAAACGCATGTTTTTATTTTTATTTTTTACCAAAGGATAAAAAGAAGTTTGAGTAGTTACTTAAGGGCATTGGGGTTAAACTACATCAGGTAGCTTTGTTTCTGAGTCTTGTAGTGAAGGAGTGTGTTTGCCACCTGGGTCTAATCTAATCACTGTCAGTGGCAGGAAGGGAAAGCTGCTGTAAGTGAGGACCAGCTCAGGGACTTTACCTAATGCCCACTCTGTCACATCAATGATGGGATCGCCGCACACCGAATGACAACAAAATTATAGGCAGGCAGGATATGGGGACAGAGGAGGCTGCCCCAGTCAGAAGCGATTGCATTCTTGTGAGCATGAGAGAGGGGCTGCACAGGGTAAACACAGTCCTGACAGGACAGAGAGACAGAGAGAGAGAGAGAGAGCTCAAGGTTATTTGCGATTCATGGCAGGTAGTGGCTTATATTACAGTGTCAATAAAAATTTCATTGCAGTGCATTTAAGATGGCCCTTAAGTTATTTATAAGTTGTTTGCCAGATGCCATAGTGAAATTCATATCAATAAATCAAACCAAAATACAACTTTATTTTAAAAATACTTCTTCCCTCCTACAGTGGACAGTTCTTACCAGCTCCACTAATCACCTCGTTAATAAAGTGGCTGTGTTGCTCGCTGGGTCCATAAATGCAGGCTACTGTGGCGTCCTGTGGCTGGGCCTGAACCTGTCACAAGGCATCAGGCAGCCCATTGGAAAAGGGAGATGGGAGGTGGGCTGGCGTGGGCTGTGTGGACAGTTGTGGCTTTTAAACTCTTATTAGGCTGAGTGGCGCAGACGCAGGCCCGTGTCATCCCTCGAGACACACTCCTACACCGCTCATTATTGATGTCCTTTTAGGTCCTCTGCTCAGGTGTCACTCACGTCCCCGTCAGAGCTGCTTTGGCTTGGTGTGGGAGCCAGATTTACTCACTGCATGCAAACACACACACAAACACACATGAATACACACACACAGACAGAAAGAGAGAAAGAGAGTGGCCTCTGACTGTTCACTGACCCTCACTATGCACTTTCACTCTTGATTTGATGCAAAATTGATGCTGGAAATAGAAATTGACATTTCACTTAATATAGACAACCTGAGTATATTGCAGGCAGTTTCAATTGATCTTTGGGAAAAAATTCTCACATATTAACACAATCTAAATCTAGTTTTTTTTTTCAGTTCTGGGGTTTTCTGCAGTCTTTCATTTGCTAATGCCAATGTTCTTACACTTAAACAATGACCAAAAAGTGAACACCTGATGTTGTAGCCCTCTGATGAATTTATTCTGGATTTTTTAAAGATGCATATTCTGGATTTTTTAAAGTCCCACAAATGCTTTTTTAAAACGTGAAACCACATGAGAACTATTTTAGTTCCCTAAGAAAATTTTTGTAAATGAAATGCGTGAGTGTGCAGAACCTTCTAACAGTGTAAAACTTATTTACCAGTTTGAGAGTTCATCCAAAAATATTTATTTTATATGGTGGTTATGAAAAGGTTCTCTCTCACACACATCCTATTTACAAAATCCACTGAAAGGTTCTTCAGGAAACACAAAATGGTTGTTCTAGGGCATCACACAAAGAACCCCTTTTTGCACCTGTATTTAATAACTATCAGTTATTTTCTATGATCATATTATTTTATATATTTTTACTAGTATGTTAACATCAACGTCCATTTATGGTCCATGCAATATAGAAATAGATATTATTGAATTAATGTTTTGTGTTTTAACCATATTTTCGCTATTTCAGCATTTTAAATCCAATTGTATGCATACAATGCCATATATTATTGCATAATATGTAAACTGCTCTGTATGCTTAATTAAATAAGGTGACTTATGCTAGCCAGGGCATGACATTCAAGCTAATGTAACACTACATTTCCTAAAATAAAAATGTAAATTCAGAAAATTAGCTACAAATGCTTAGAGTGTTTATGCACTGTGGATTACAACAGCATTCTTTTCAAAGGATTAGTAAATCATCCACAGCTGAAGCTTGCTGTGAGAGACTTGTGTGTGATCTTCTCCTCTCAGGTACTTGAGCAACAGCTTGACTAAATATTGTAACAACTGCTTTTCTCATTGAAAGGCATTTTAGCATGCAGGTTAATAAGAAGTGAGTCTTTTATATCAACCTAGAATTACAAGTCGAACGCTCGCTCAAAGATCATTTTGTTCCCTGTTTCATCCTGAACTCCCACTGCTCATGAGTATTATAAACTAGCCGCAATTGAGAATAATATGGGAAGCTCTGTTCTGTTATGTTACATATGAAGGCAGACCACATATAATACGAAAAGGTCTTACAGGGTGTATAATACATAATAACTTGGTATTTACTGCTGAATACAGAGATGACAGACCAGTGTAGCTTAAGTGTTTTAGAGGTGAGTGAAATTACAGTGAAAACTTTAAAGTATTCATTCAAGGGGAAAAACATCTTTAATGTGCAAACTAATGATGTGGCAAATGTATTAATTGGTTCGAATTCATCAGACCTGTTAATGATATAACAAAAGTAAGGAGTCCAAGGCTTTGGATGCATATACAGGTGAGTAAACAGGTGAACATGTTTGCTTTAAATATCAAGTTTTTTTCAGAGCTCACACTAATAATATCTTACTATTACAAATTAAACGTACTGAGGTGTTAATTAAAACCTACATGGTCACTCGCCCTTATGTTTGAGGCCAGGATGCCTGGCTGTTGGTATACGTGCCCTTCAAACATTTAACAACAAGGAGCAATTGCACCAAGATCTTCAGCTTGAAGACTAATTAACCGATGGCCTAAAAAAGGGCAAATGGAGACAATATTATCCTTTTAAATAATCACGCAGAATTATAGAATACTGAGCAGCCTTACTTACATTTGAAATGTATTTTTGCATTAAATTTGTTAATCACAGTTGCTATGTATTCATATGGTTTATACTGTATAAGAAGGTTCAGAGGGGCACAAAGTAATGCAGGGTAAAATGTTTATGTGGTTAAAAAGGTTGAGGTGTTTTTGGTCATCTTATTGTATTACCATCAGCAAATTTTCACAGCAATCAGACAGGTATTTTTCGAGATTGAATAAGTGTTTTTACATTACTGAGTTTTGTGTATAAGTCACAGAGTTCACACCTATATTATTTTATTTGTCCTCATGGTGGATGTAACATAGCTTTGAATAATGTAAACAATTCATGGCAACAGTTAGCCAGGCTAAAATTCTAAAGTCTTGCACACAATGGAGTTGGTTAAAACTAACCCCCCTGAAGTAAATAATGAGAGTAGTTTGTATCAGCCCTTTATAAAAACAATATGGTGTTATGCACAGATTCACTGAATACTATAAATACCATGCACATAAAAAAATTAGTGTTTATATTTTTTTTGTTTGACACATTTAACTAACTGTATATATTTTGATACGTACATGTTTGTGTGTTCAGGCTTGAAAGCTCATCTGGTTAAAAAAAACATGGAATTTACCCAACTTTTCTGGCAGCTCTTATAGTTAGCCCCTCTGTCCAACTATGGGGTAAATTGTAACATTGACAGTCACTCTACTTTTAGTCGAATTGTTCAAAATATGGTACATGCTGGAAACAAAGCTGATATTTTCAGTTGTAGCAGTGATGTGTGTTGCTTGTACAAAGAAATTAATCCCGGTCACAGCAAAAACCAAAAAGCATTAGTTGGTATATGAGGTGTTCGAAGAAGAGTGTTGTACTGTCAGTATTGAATCATGTTGGAGCAAGATTTGATCTTCACTTTGACAATGAAAGTAGAGGCACAGAACATTGACCAAATGTAATTCATGAGCTTGGCTCGCTCTGTCTTCTTCTGGGAATGTATATAACACCCAAAGTATAGTCTGGATTTTAATGGCTATATATTCATACCGAACCTTATGACCTTTCACCTAGCAACATGTTATGTTACACTTTCTCCTCTTTTGTTTTACACCATTTGCCATCATCACCTGCCCTTCACACAGTGTGAAAATTTCTGGATGAACAAACCAATGAAAGTGGTCAAAAATTACTTGACGTAAAATGGCCTTAGGTTTAATTCAAGATTCAAGATTCAAAGCGTTTTTTTTTTTTCTGTACATATGACAATAAACGCTTTGAATCTTGAATTAAACCTAAGGATTTTTGCATCCCCTATAAATTTACCATTTCAGAGATGCAAGGTTTTGCTTCAACAGTAACAAAATATCAGTGTCTGATCATTATCATTTGGCTCTTAGCCTATATCACTAGTTTTCCAACAACATTCAATGGCGTCAAAGAGCACATGACGATCTACATTTGTGTGAACACTTTAGCATTACAGCACTAACGGCCAACATTTTGGTCATTCAGTGGTTCCTGCTACCATGTTGAGCAATATGTCTGTCCTACTCAGTACAGGCTTTTTCAGAGTCTGGCTAGAGAACCCTCAGTGTTTTTATAGTGGTAGACTACATTTCAGTCCCAAGCCTCGCTGAGTCAATTCTAGGCTCCTCGTGGCAACCAACGCCAAATCACTGATGTGTATTATTGGCCTGAACGATAGTGAGGATCTAATATCAGGAATCACAGAGGGAAGAAAAGGGCTAATGTCCCAACTAAAACATCTTTTATCACCAGCCATGGTCCCGTTAGCGACTGCTTAGTTTGCTGCTAGTCTCTTTAAATATTTAGCAGGCTGAGTGACCCAGGGAGTGCAGCCGGGCTATGTGACCATTTTGTTCCTTCTGCTGCCATGCACTGTCAGACGTCTACAAGTGAAGAACATCAGCCACTGTCCCCTGCAAGCTCTGGGCATTAAAAATTCAGGCTAACTCTACTTTTTAAGCCATTTCTGATGAAAAGTGCGGAGAAATGAAACTGACTTATGCCAAATGAATATCACTGGGTTGCTGTGATTGTGCCTCTGATGTTTGTGCGGTGGAAATTATTTATAAAACATCAATTTTAGCTTAAGACACGTGATAGCATAAAGTGTGTGCACTTCTCTTCAGAACCCTTGGAGAATTTCAACATATTTGGCCTGGACTTAAAGGAGATAGAAACCTGAGCTTCAGCGTTGTTCAGATTTGCCTCTGAAGAAAGCATTATGGCTCACCACCTGCAGTGAGAGCAATCCAGCTTTGATTTTGATTTATTTATAATATTACTGATAACACTGTTTAAAAAAATATCTGTGGCAAAGCAACAATGTAAAAATACATACAATGGATTCAAAAATACAATTACTATGCCTAGCTACCATTTCTAAGGTGCTGAATCATTATGCTAATCCAAAATTATTTATTAGCAGACATTCACATTTGATATGCAGATAAGAGAAAATCCTCCTGCACTTTGCTTATACAAATTTTACACATGGCTGTAAAAACGCCAGAAGGAGCACAGAGTAGAACATTAGTGAGAGTAAACAATATGACACTGGTGAGACATCTTGATTTGACTAGGCGAGTGAGGCGAGTGTAGCAGCAGGCCAGAACGCCTGTTTCACTTAAAATGCACCAGCAGGTGAAGGGCCCTCAGCTTGGCTTGCAAACCAGTAAATATAAAGCAGCAATGCAGCTTCATATCTTATCGCCTTAAGCGTTGCGCTGTTTAAGCACTCACTGTAACTTCTCATTTTTACACAGTACAATCTTTGACAACAGAACAATGACTGCGGCATACAAAAGATTAAAATTACACC
The DNA here is from genome assembly GCA_037577275.1 of Bryconaethiops microstoma. Classification (NCBI taxonomy): domain Eukaryota; kingdom Metazoa; phylum Chordata; class Actinopteri; order Characiformes; family Alestidae; genus Bryconaethiops; species Bryconaethiops microstoma. The sequence continues at coordinate 17,124,098 of JBBJLS010000002.1, read as the reverse complement.
TTCCTTCCCACAGCAATCAGATGGTTTAACCTCATGGGATTAGTCTTGAATCGTCCATTTACCAATGCACAAATAGAGTTGCATTTGTCTGAATTAAGTAACCTTCATAATACAGAAATAAAAAAAGCCTTGTCCTTGTGCTCAACTTATAAAAGCAAGTCCTGAGCCAATTTCTGTGAACTGGGTAGTGTGCCTATCTCCTCCTCCCCATGGCAAAGTGAAATGGAATTGCCTCTCACATTCAAAGACAGCTCAGTGAAGGTGATAATAGAGCTACTCCCTGCTGTCTACAGTCAGGAAATAGGAAAGTGGCATATGGGGCCAGGAACCAAGCAGAACAGGAGCTGCAGCCTGGCAAGAGTGGAAACCAAAGGAAAGGTTAATGATCATTCTGGAATTCTAGCGGGAGAAAGTCTACTTGAAGTTGAGAGAGTGGGGGTAAGGACAGAAAAAGGGGAAGGAAAAGGATGTTTCAGTGGCTTACCTTCTTTGCTCACTTCCCACAAAAATCACTCGTGAAATAAGACGAGCACTCCTGTTGATCGCCTCTATTTCGAACAAGAATGCTAAAAACCGCACAGTGTTCTTTACTTGTACTGATCTGGCCTAATAGTGCTCTACACAGGTAGAGCAGATTTTAGAAATAAAACATCCCTGTCAGTCAACAATTTGGCATGAAGAGCATAATAAAATGCCAAATCCAAACCTTATGTATCCTGCATGAACAGAGACACACAGTAATAAGAGGAAACAGAATCCCACTTCATCTGCACAGAAGGAAAGCTTTTCCCAGGTAACGTCACCTGGCCCTGCTTCTGCCCATCGAGCATCGAGCCATGCTGCACTGGAAATGAGAGACAGAGCTCAGAAAGGCTGCTCAAATGGCCTGAGTAACTAGCAGTAATCACACATCAAGGAAAAAAAGAAGAGGGAACAAAAACACAATAGACACAAATGTTAAAATAGTCTCTTTCACTATGCCAGAGTGCAAACATGAAAATGAGGGCTGCATGTGTAGTAGGAACAGGGTGCTAACGTTAAGTAAAGAACATTAGCAGACAGAGAAACTCGCTTTCAATTATTCACCTGGCTACCACACCTTGGTCGAGGCAGTTTGTACCCACTCAGCACTCATGTCTGCCTTCCAGGCCTTTAAGTATCAATTTAACTAGCAGTGGGATTAGCCACTTCATCATGAAGCAATTTGCACTGTGTTGCTCCTCTGCTGTGCCTTTGCTCACATTCATTTGAGGCTTTTTTTCTCTTTCCCATTCAGTGATAAAGGTATTTCAAAAAGCAGATGACAACTGTTGAAGGGAAGAGAGGTCTGGCTTTGCAGGGGCAGGAAGCTGAACACCGTTTTAGAAAAACAAGAGAGAGCGAGTGAGAGAGAGAAAGAGAGTGTTAATCTAACACATATAGCCATATACCACATGACAATTCAGATCATAAAGATGCAGTGTCTTATAGTATATACTGTTACGGATGAACACACACAGCCACCCCAACGGACAGTGGTTAGTATGTTCAAATGATTTCATTGTAAATGTATATTATTGTAAATGCATATCCCTGATTTCACTGTAAATGCATATTTATACATATTTGTTTTTTACATAATTTTTTTTTTAAGAAAAATTGAGCATTTATTAAAAACCATCAAAATGGTCAGATATTTTTTCAATTTGACAATTGTCCTGTTTTATCTAGGTGTCTAATAAAATTATGTCATTTGTGTCCTGAAAACATACAACAACAAACACACACATCCAACTTCTTTCTCAATAGTTTTTTGACCATCCTGTTACAACAAATGTTGCTCGGGTTGTTTTATGCAGCATCTCTCCGTCATAATATGTCTTTCCTCCGTTGCTTTTCCTCCTTCCCTAAATTGTTTTAGCATAAGGCTTTGTTATCCAGCTTGGGCCAGCTTGCTGCAGCAGATGACGGGTCTGGGAGGCATATGTCACAAAGACAACATCCAGCTCCCGTCTGACAGCAGCATCATCTCAACCTAACAAGTTATCGCTGTAATGCTGAGGTGACATGACAGTGTCTGCACGGGCAGATGGATCAATAACACAGGTGCTGTGACTCTGTGCCATCGACCTGCTCTGCTCTGTGTGGACCAAATCACTGTGTCCAGTACAGAGCATACGGAAAAGGCCCTTCTCCAACTGAAAGAAATCTTGCATCATGTTTATTTATCTTCTTGTTACAGTGCTAAAGACAGTACTTGGTTTAATCAGTAATGTCTCTTTTGATAAAATCAATACACTTGACCTTATCCATTTACATGATACTGAAAGTAAATAAACAAGGCTTGGGGGTTCACATCCTTTTGCCCCTTTCTATCAACATCTTCAAGATCACACATAAAATCCAATATATTGTTGAAATATTCAGCAGTGGTGTTTTATTTTTCCCTTTGGAGTGGCAGTGAGTATGATTTAGTAATGCAGATGGAGGAATCTGCCAGCACATATCTCTCTCTCTCCCTCCATCTCTCTTTGCCTCTCTTTCTGTCTGTATCTGCTGCCATGATGGAAGAGCTGACATGTCTGAGATGATACAAAAATAATCTGCACTTGATAGCCATCCACTCTGTCTGTATATGCCATCACTCTATAGGGAAAAGCTCCTGCCTCTGACACAGAAACAGACAGACAGCCCTATAACAAACAGGATGGGTATTAATCAGGACCTGTACTAATTAGTGTAAAGCAGGACATAATAATAATAATAATAATAATAATAATAATAATAATAATAATAATAATAATAATAATAATAATAATAAGTAGTAGTAGTAGTAGTAGTAGCAGTAATTATAGTAGTGTTATTATTATTTTTTGTTGTTATTATTATTACTACTACTACTACTACTACTACTACTACTAATAATAATAATAATAATAATAATAATAATAATAACAATTAGAAATGTGTTTAATGATGAATATTATTATTCTCCTCTGGATTTTGGTCCAACACATGATACAGTCTAATGAAGGAAGCTGATGCAACACATAAGTTAGAGGCTGATGAAATATCCACCATTTGTTGTGTATACATCTCTTTTTTGCATATTTTCCATGATGTAGCACATGCATATTGCACATCCATAATGACTTACGATGGATTGCAAACACGGGTGAAAAGGAGCTGGGTTCGGCATGAAAAACAACAGCAGCTCACAGAGCTCTGGAGGTGTGGGCTCCATGACTAGTAGATTAGGGTTGTGGGAGCACTTTGCAGGTTGTTGTCACAGGCTAGCCGAGGGAGAATTGCGCTTGCTTATCCCCAGACAGATGAGACTGTGAACAAAAGCACACATCCAATTTGTGCTGCACTAAATTAAAAGCTCCTAAAACATTAAATGAATTTTTTCCACATCATCAGCACATCAGCACATCTTACCAAACGCTATTTTCCCTATATATTTTTTAAACACTCCATATATCACATTAGTAATCCCAACTGAATGACTTTCTACATTACTTTCTCAAGTCTGTCAATGGCCTATTATCAGGATTTGGGCTCACATGGAGAGAAAAATGATACTACGAGTATAACAGGCATCCCTCATTTCTAACATATTGGTACCACACGCAATAGAATGCAATTAGTTAGTGTAGTGTAGTGCACTGCAAGGACGTGGGTGAGTAAGAAGTAAGTTTACTATCTGAGAAGAACAAAAGCTACAGCTCAGTAGGAGTGCTGCTCTCGGACACTAGCGTTACATCCAAGGTGTCATTTTCACAGTGCTACCAATAGGCATATAAAAAGTGCTAGAAATCTCTTATAACACAACAGCTGACAAACAACAATGTTGTCATATTAGTTTTTTTTAATACTTTGTCTGGCCAAAAAGGACAGCTGTTAGTTCCCTGGTAAAAGTGAATGTGGTTTATATTGTATATTCATTTTAAAAGGCTCCTCTGTAAAGGCTCAGGGAGCCTGGGCACTAATGAAGCTGTCTACCCACTACCCGAGGTGTCAGTCATTCTCTCCTCCTGCCAGAGCAGACCCGCTCTCCGTTCCACCATGGCCAGATGGTTTCTTCACACTGCATAAATAAATGGACGCGGGTGTGTGGACCTCTATAGCACAGATCACAGTCTTACTGCACATACAGGACTCTGCCATGGTCATCTTAATGATGACACAAACTACGATCTCATAACCTGAGGGGTGAGGAAAGAGAGAGAGAGAGAGAATGAGAGAATGAGAAAGAGGGAGAGAGAGAGAGAGAGAGAGAGAGAGAGAGATGATAATAATAATACAGTAGCCACATAAGAGTGTACACATAGGCCACTGACGTTTTGGCTGTGTTTAAAGAAGCTCTGTGGACAAAGTGTTAAGTGCAGGCCTGTCTGTTCTTCACTGTACACAGATCACACCTCAAAGTGTTATATCCTAAGAACTCTTCCACAGATTTGTTAACATCATTAGATAGATTGCCTCACCTTTGCCCGTGGTGTGAACCACTATCAGTTACGACACTGTCCTTTGATTATTATATTCCATTAGAATACCTGCTAATGAATCGTGAAACATGGTGTTATAGTGCAAATATAGGTTCAGTATCACTATTCACTGCACGTTCACAGTGGTGTGCACACACTTTTATTTAATTACGGGCTGGGTTTACCTTTAGGTGAGTGGTTGAAGTGAGGATGTCCGAACAACACGTAGACAGAAAGGTGTTTCCAATTCTGCTGTCTTCCTCAGTCATTAGAAGCTGGCAGTGGTGCAGCTCCTACCTGTAAATGGACTCGGAGGAAAACAGAAGAAGTGCCCGGTGAGAATTTCACCAGGGGCTTGAAAATTCACACCCATCCAAGGTGTTGTTGAGGCGTCTGATAAACATGTGAGAAAATAATGGGCTGGGAGAAGAGTGGGTGCTTCAACCGCAGAGACCAGAGTCAATATCGAGATTTTAGAATAATTAACATTGTGATCAAGATGATATCAGTCCGTTACTCGTCATTCATTCAATAGGAGCAACAAAGGAAAGCGAGACAGGGAGAGACAACGTAGAGCCCAGAGCATCTTGGACACCAGAGTTGTAGATCCAATTGAGGCTGCGAACGGCCATATGGACTGGTGTGAAAATAGAATGCCAGAGTAGAGTAGGAGAAAAATGAGAGAAAAAAATAATAAATACACAGCATTTTAGATATGATGCTACAACAAGGAGCCAAATCGCTCCCCAGCTAGGAACAAGACAACCGCCATGCTTTTACACAATGCACTGTCTTTCTTTCCTACTGTCATTTTCATTTCTGCTCCTTTGTCCTATCACTGGATCATATGCTCCTCATCTCAAGCACTATCAAGGAAAGCATAATAGAACACAGTGCGATCCGAAGGTCCCCAAGTCCTTACATGGCAGCCATAAGAGTGGCCCAAACATTGGGAACAGGCAGAGAATGAAAAACAAAGTGCATGCGAGTCTCTCCTCCCCTCTCGCCTGCTGCCTGATGTTCAGAGCCTGCCTGTTATCAGAGGTGTTAATTGGCAAATTCAGTACAAGTCAAGAGCATGTTCCCTGTCGTCCTCGCCCAGCTAGGCTAGGTCATTAAGCCGAGAATGGATTCTCTCATGCTGCCTTAACCCTTGCAGCACCCAAGAAGCACCAGAAGCTGCAGAGAAAAGCCTCTTATGTCTGTTACGACACTCAAGTGGATTCAGGATTTGATAATGCTGGTTAAAGTGCTGTTCCAAGCCTCGAGGGGTTGATGTTTTGAAGCATCAAGTACATCAAACAAAGAGTTTTGCTGTCTATTCTCAAACAAGCTGGACTGTCTGCCTCTTGTCACACAATTTAATATATTATTACCCAGCATGAAATCATGCTTTCACCGAGGTGTTTAGATGCTTCAAACACTTAACCAAGGCAAATCACTAATTGTGGAAGGTGAACAGTGCTTTAAATACACAGCTACGGTTGTTCTGTGTGAACGTCAGAAATAAGCTGTATGTTGCAGTGTATAGTTTAACAGTCTCCAGGCCTGGGCACTGCAGACGCCTCTCCTCCTTCCTCTGGTTCCCCAGTAACGGTAGCATCCTCTGGGGTTCTGGGTGCGATCTCACCAATGCCTCTGTCATCACTTGCTGTGACTGCCAAATCTGTGCTCCAGAAACGAGGGCTCGCAAACCAGCACCGAAACAAACACACAATGCAGGCAGGGCTGTTCAGAGCCCTACCGAAGGCAGCCTTTAGCTGCAACACATTTCCATTGACACTAGGAAGAATCACACGGCAGCTGAACCAACGGGGAGCAAGGCCTTTTGGATGTACTTGCAAAGTGTGGGGCGGCTCCTCTGTCTTGTGTCCTTACATTTGGTTTGCATCCCAAATGTTTGCAGGCCAAAGATGTCCAAATATGTTTCTGTAGGAAGCTGTTGATCATTCATATGACTCTGTTATGGAGATACAGAGAGATTAATACCAAGTCATCAAGATTTTTTTTTGTATCTTATCAGCTGTTTCCGTGGTCACAGATGAATGACAAAAATAAGTATACAATCCTATAAATATACTATATTTGCTCAATTGACACAACTGAATAAAACATATTCATAAAGAATTGGTGCAACACTAGTAATTTGCTGGCAATAATGTTTTAAAACAAATAGATGTATTTCACTCACAGGAGAGCTATAAAGAGGATCTTTTTATGCAAATTATGTTACATAAAATACATTACTGTCATCAGATCTTATCCCTCTGATCTCTGTAAGAAAATATCAGGAAACAAGCTTCATTACAAACACTTTCAAAAAAATAATATGGGAAATATCCTTCTTCCCGTTAAACTTTGTCAGTGGTAACGATGAGGCTGCCTCTAACTTCCTGCTAATTAACACTTCATGCTAATTCTACAATCATTTTCTTTTTTCACCCTAACTGCTAGTTGGCAATACACTGGTTGTGTTGCAGTCACTGAGCTGCACTAAGCTTGTTCTCCTTTGGCTACTTCGAGGGCGATTATAGATCGAAATCCATCATGCCAGTAAAAACTAAAGTTATCCTCTGGGTAAATTCTTCAAAGGTCTTTTCTGTGGAATGAACTCAACCATGTTCTTACAGCTACAACTGAGCCATTATGCACAGAGTCAATGATCTTGTTATTAAGTGTCTGTTAAAAAAAAGGGGAAATTTTATCAAATTACAAATGAATCTCACACTACTTGTGTGAAGTCTGTAAAAAACATTATTTTAATGATGACTACACATACATCCTGCATTTTTAATCAAATCACAACTGATGCTGATACTAATATGCTGCATTATTTTGTTGCACTTGATGTGTTCCTCAGTCTTTAGAGTGACTAAAAAAACCTGTGCAGAAACTCAACCAGCTTCAGCATTACTAAAAATCGTATTTGCAGCCTCAACATTAATGATAATTACAATGTCTAGTCTGGCTATTAGCTGTATTAATATCCTATGGCTCTGAGTAATTGCATAGTAGTTGCATACACAGCAATAAGATTATATTGAAAAAGCAGAGACTGAATAAACAACAGTGTTGTACTCAGGTGCTTTTATTCACACTCCATTTAAAGCAAGAGGACCAGATCAAGACATTTTAGAGCACTATAGTGCCCTACAAACTATAGGCTTTAAAAGGGAGTGCTCTTGTAGTACTGACTGTAGTACTGTTTTCAGACACTGATTTGAATTGTGTGGTATATTTCACCGATCCTGATCTGAGCTACAGGTAATGGATACATAGGAACACCATCAGAGACGTGATTAGAAGGTAAATACTCTGATAGCTCCTTCAACAGTTAAGCATGCCTAAGTATTAATTATGCCCCTACGGTTTGATTAGCCTACCTAAACATATGCTGCGATATAACAATAAAAACGTTTCTCCTATCAAAGTGATTGTAAATCAGTCGTGCTTTTTTTCTACTGCCTTGATATTCGGTTAGAACTTTATTTTATGAAAGATCCCAGCAGAGCTCCCAAAAAACACGTTTCGCCCCTGTTATCCTGTAAGCAGACATACGGTAGCATTAATTGAGAAAAAAATTAGGTACAAATGAAACAGCAACAGATGTTACAAATCGTGCTAATTTTATGTCATTACACGCCCCTTAATCTCCGACTGTAAATAGAAACTCAGACTGAGCCTTCTCCAATCTGATTCAGATTTTTTTTAGTGGTTGGTCCTACAGGTATAGAGATACGAAAGCTATCTTAAAATAATAATTTTAAAAATCCCACGCGATTTCTATAGGCGATTCGTGTTCCTCTCATGAAATATCATCATATGGCGAGACCGAGGCGCTCACTTTTTCTAAATCGCAGTGTAAATTTAGCGCAGAGGAGAGCTGACAGCCTACGAGCAATAGAACTCAATTCCTGCCTGGAGGAACCTTTTGGCTCATTCATGCGTTGGAGGATTTTGTGCCAGCGCAAATATGTCATCTCCCTCTCTCTCTCACTCTCTTTCACTCTCTCTTTTTCCTCGCGTTGGAGGTGACTCCGCTCCCCTGAAGCCGGAGCCTGTACTATTTTTCCCTGAACCGAGCGCGGCTCGGAGCTCTGGAGCGGCGGCGCGCCTGATTAGCATGCAGTAATAATGATGGCGAGGCGGGCTCCATTGTTCTAACACCTCCCCTCTCCTCCGCACCAATCTGTCACCGTGCAGCGGGCGCACGCTGCCTCAGACGCTGCTCTCCACAAATGAGATGGATAATTAGGTGCCCCTCACGAATGCCTCACTCTTCTCACCCCTGATTGCTTTCACCTTTTTGCTCCTGGCAATTTTGACACCTCGTAATCAGCCTGCTGCTTCTCCCTTTCAATCCATATCCATCCTCTTCCTCCCTCTCGGCCTTTTTAGACTCCTGCAAGGGGGTTTACGTAGGCTACTTCTCTTCTTTTTTTTTCCTCCAAAACGCTTACTCTAAGGCCGGCCCGTGCTGCCAGCCTCATGTTAGAGTAGTCTGTTCTGGCCTGTATCTACACTAAATGGACAAAAGTATTGGGATGCCAGACATTGCTTTAAAATACATAGACTGTAATATGGAGTTGGTCCTTCCTTTGCAGCCACAACAGCTTCCACTCTTCTTGGAATGCTTTCCACAAGATTTTGGAGTGTAGAGCATGTATGAGGTCATGCACTGATGTTGGACGAGAAGGCCTGGTTCAGTCTCAATTCCAGGTCATCCCAAAGGGTGTTGGATGGGGTTGAGGTCAGGGCTCTGTGCGGACCAGTCAAGTTCTTCTACACCAAAACTCATCCAACCATGTCTTTATAGACCTTGCTTTGTGCACCGGGCACAGTCATGCTGGAATGGAAAAGGTTCTTCCCCAAACTGTGTTCACAAAGTTGGGAGCATGACACTGAAGCATTGAGATTGCTTTTCACTGGAAATAAGGAGGCCTAACCCAAACCCTGAAAAACAGGTGTGTCCCAATACCTTTGTCCATATAATGTATCTACTGCAGACAACAACAACAAAAATAAACCTTGTACATCCACTTTACAAGAGAAGGGGGAAAGGTCCTTACCTTTCAGTGTAAGTTAATATAATAGTTAACTTATAACTAAGCCATTTTGGAACGTTTCTGTCTGTCCAAAATTTGACACAGTGCAAGCGGCAGATAGTTATGTTAAAAAACAAGACAAAAGTGGAGTGTTGCCTATGATTTGATTTCTAAGGACTGTGTTGCAGACTGAACTCACTCATTTTTTGACTTCTGTCTTCTACATTAGATTCAATCAGGGAAAAAATAGAGTCAGCATACAAGGAACAGGGCAAGAAAAAAAAACCCACATGGGTCTAGTAACTGTCAGTGCAGCTTCCTTCTTCCAAATAACGAGCATTGACAACATAATTATGTAGAAGCATCTGTCCACGGCTCCAGTGAGAGAGCCTTCTCCGAGCCTTCACAGGGCTCATGGAGAGAGGGAGCCATTAGGGAGAGATACGCCGCAGATCCAGAATAAATTCTCTCCTCACTCTCTGGGATCTGCTTGGAGGGCTGAGACTTCAGGCGGGCCTGCTGGTCCAATTCGAATCGGGCATTATGCAGAACACATTGTACGCTTTCAAGATGTAATATTCAGCTTTGTAAATATACAGGACAATCATCATCTGACAGCGGATCACCAAAACATGCCATCCTGCGGGGGCTTTTTTTTTTTTTTTTTGGAGGGGGGATGATGCAAGGCTGGTCCTGCTTGAAATACAAAACTGGATGCCCATCTACTATTCCTGGACATGTTACAAATATACGTAGATAGTGTTTTGCTGCCCACCTTCACTTAATTGTTGTGGTGGCCTAGTATGAACCAAGAGCGGGGGCATCAGCTGGTGAAATGACTCTATAGGCGGAGATGCACAGTTAATACGTAATGCAGGTGTGTAGATGTTAAATTGAGCATTACGTATTATGTTAAATTTCTACTGGAAAGTGTGTCTGTCTCATTTGCAGACATTGACAGGTTGTGTAGAGAATAAAGAACTGTATATAAGCATATGGAACCGCAAATATGCTGGAAATGAGAAAAAGAGCAAACATAGACCCATTCTCACAGGAATATTATAATGCTTACGGCAGCAATTATATTCTATCTTTTTTTTTTCTCTCATAACTGATCATACTTTGCCATATGTCCTATTTATGCTCCTTAAATTCTTACATTATAAGATGATCTACCACGCATCCTGAGTGCAGACCCATATTTCTCCCCCATTAATTCATTTGCATCACATTCACCAAAAAACCATTGCAAGCATCTCCTCTGTCAAACCAAAGCAGCATACGCTGAATCAATAAAAAATCCAGTTTGCAGTCTTCACACCAGCTCATCTACCAAGCACAAGTGTTAGCAGGCAGTAATCCTGGGGCCTGCAAGGTCCTCACTGCACACGCATGTGTTTCAGTACACATATTTTCTCTATTTCCTTAGCACATCATCACACGAGCTGCTAAAAATTATTACATTTGTTTGCGAAGCTGCTAATGATCTACTCCCACAGTCCAATGCTGCAGGAAGGTGACAGACTAAAACACTCTATTAGAAAATACATCCAGTCTCACTCAAGCATTACTGTACTTCTCAATATGACACACGGTACAGAAAAAAAATGCAGGTTAACCAAAGGTAAGCGAAACCTTCATGTTTTCCTTGAAAGAATTGCTGAGGTGCTCATCCACATGATCAGAAGTCTGTACATGCTCTTCTGTAATAGGCAGGTTTACAGTGCTGCCTATCCAATGTAACTAATGCGTTTCTTTGTTTGTGGCATTTAAAATGCCTTTTTGTTCATTCTTCTGTGTATAAAAGAAGAGAAATTTAATGCGGGTCCAACAGTTATCAGGACTCTATCAGAAACATTACACTATCAGTAATGAGGTAATTGTGCATATAATTTAACAGCAAGTATGCAACAGATACACTGTGTAATAACAAAGTTTTAATTAACCTGCAATACCTGCGCAAAACTGCTCTCAAAGACCATATGGCGTTAAAATATCAAAATAATTATCCAACAATTATTTCTCATTCTGCTTAGAATTTGCCATACAGCTGGCTCAAATTAAAATAAAGATATTAAATTAAGTCAAGAGTCATTGCTAGCTAACTTCTCATTGAAAAGAAAACTACACTGACCTCATGCTTTTAAAGTAATCAATTTGCCTGATCTGCAATGCTACTGAATGTGTTGATTAGTGTCTAAAGAAACCTGATTTTAGTTTCACTTGATTGCTTCAGCAGAGAATCTCAAAAGTCACTGTCCTCCAGCTACAGAGAAGAAAAACTTTTACCCTTAAATCACAAAAAATAAGTACAGTACATTACATGTACATAAAACCAATACAAACTAAGAAAATGGAAGCATTTTATTATACAGACAACTCAAACCCATTCAAAAGTCCCCCACTGCAAATTCAGACAGGTTAATTAAGTGGTGAAGGCCACAAAATGTACCGTTTAAAGTTTTACAAATTAAATAAATGAGCGTGGAGACCTCTCCTCCCTCCATGCTCTCAATGAAAGCCAATGTGACTGCTGTGTGGCACAGCAGTTTTGTAGAGAGATCAGGAAACAAAGGCATGAATAAGGCATGCCGTCAGCTTGTAGACAGCCCTTGTCCCTGGCTGTGTCAATCGCCGGCTTTGCCCTTGAAGTGTGAATTGAGGTGGCTGTACATGAGGTCTTCGGGAACAGTAGCTTTACAAAAAGCGCACTGCCTCGGGCCAGTCGGGTGAGCAGACTCCATGCTTGATGCCTCAGATGCTATAGTGGAGAGATCAGGGCTCCACACAGGCTGCTCAAAAAGAGAGAAGACACTGCTTCAGACACCCAGGTCAGTGTTTCAGGCACGACAACTGTAGACCTGACACTGTATATTAACAAAGAGCAAATAAAACAGCAATAATACCTCCACAGTTCTCTATCTAATATTTACTGTTCTCTGAAATGGGAAAAACTACATAAAGCTTAGATGAGTGATACAATTAACAAAACTCTTTACAAAAAATAATGAATAACAATAAAATAAAAAATTCTAGGACATGTGTTCATTAGTTAATTGCCCATTGACCCCTCACACAAAGGAATCTCTTAATGATATGAATACGTACTACAACAGTGTATGAAACGTAACTGCTTTCATTCACTACATGTTATCTGACCACTCGCAACAAACTTCTAAATCACTTGTTACCCTTTGAAGTTATTTTTTCCTAGTGACATAGACACTAAAACTGGTATTTACATTAGTATTCATTAGTATTCAAATGTTCATATTGTTAACTTATCAATTTAAGTTCAATTAACTTAAAATGTTAACTTTAGTTAAAGCAGTATTTTTTACACCCAATTTACAAGTGTAGAACAAGTTTAACTGTAGACTTACTAATCATGCGTTGGATTTTTAAGGACCAGCAATGAAAAAGATAACATTTTAATGCAACCTACTTAAATAATTAAGGGAAAAATTCCAACGGTAGCTTACTAAGAATATAATATTTTTATGAATTTCTATAACAGATGAGCCTGGGGTTAAAGATTAGCTGATCTTGATCTAATCCAGAGCTAAAAGAAGAGTTCGGAGAGGTGTTTAAGAAGTGTATGGCGACACAGAGCAAAAGACAGTATGCAATTTTCAACTCTCTGTAGTTTTAGCACATCTTAATTGAGATCATAAACAAAGTTCAGAAGTTTGATTCCCAGTGTACATGTGAAACACTCAGAAGGTCAAGAATGTTCCTTTCAGACCAGTAAAATATCAGAAAAAGGTTTAAATTTTAGCCACAGAAGGTCCTTGGTCCTTTAACAGAAGGACCAAGGCCCCACCGGATTCTTGTCCAAACTGAGAACACATGCGTTGGTTTTAAAGAAAAAAAATTACCCTTTGTACCAAAATTGCACATTTTTACTTCTAGCTTGGAGTGTATATCTATATTTCATTATGTAGCAAGCTGAGATGACAAAGTTTACCTTTGGGGAAATGAATGCAAATGTGATTAAGTATTATTGTTGTCAGACATATGTTCTTGTTACACTGATTCCCAAATGGCTCTTTATTTGACATGTAATGCACTGCTTATGTGCAGAAGCCTGTATTTCCATCACATGGGCAGGAATCATGTATAGGATTAGATTTGTGCCCACACACCTCTGAAAGCATTATATTTGGTTCACAGGTGAAAAAACCGGATTTGTGACTCGTCAACCTGGTAACGTGTACATAGCCTTTTCCAACTGATTAAACTGGCTGCAGTAAAGAGTACACAGATAGATAGTCTGAATGGAACTGACAAAATCTAGTACAAAATCTAGGCAACTTAACTTACTACAGAAATTGTCAGGGAAACTAGCTTGGCCCTAAGATAGAGCTGTTTAGAAGGTGCATTAAAAGGATCATTATAATAATGTGAGGCTAAAAATATTAGACACTAAAATGATTAGACCTACCTCTCTGTGCGAATGAAATAAAAATGTATCTTATGTTTTGTTTCATGTTCACATTCGTTATGAGCCTGAGTGGCTTCATCAGTGTTTAACTTTTTTTGACCATTATTTCATCTACACGTGAACATGGCAGAAACCGGCAGATCTAACCACCATGGTTGAATGAGTTAGGTTGAATATGTTCAAGAAATTATGGTACTCGATAACTTCAGAAACTGTCTCATTGGTTTTGCACATGCTCACAACACAAACATATACCAGAGAAAATATAAGCAAACTCAAAGAGCTTGTTCTTTATATGTCATATGTAGTAGGTATAATGACATTATGAGGTTGTACAAGATCACAAATTGTGCAAAATCACAATTCATCTTGTCACAAAAAACATTTTGTTAAGAACTTGGTCATTTGTTAGTCAAATCACTAGTCACTGATAACTGGCTGACAAGCATTAATGATAGCAAGACAGAAAAAGATTATATACTGGTTTTCCTGGAAAAAGGCATTATAAACAAGAACTAACTCTTGTTTATTGAAATGGACACTGCTAGCATACAGGCTTTAATGGCTATAAAATTTTCAATCTTGTCGTTTCACTGCTGCTTTAAGGCATGGATTTGACCTGTCCTCATTAGCACTACGCGCTAAAACAGCAGGCTAATAGGCCCACAAACTACAGGGTAGTAGGTTCTGGATTAAATTCTGGTACACAAATACTCTACTGACAAACATTTTGGGAATGAAATCTGAGGGCATGAAGACAGAAACCTGTTTTGGGGAATGTTGCATTGTTAAGATATTAGTTCCCCGTTTACGCTAGCAGTCTAACAGCTCAAGACATCAAATCTGATTAACTGATGCTCAGCAGACACACATTTAAAGACCAACTGTAAAACTGCTATGCAGACACTAAGATGTTTTCTGGTCACACACACACACGCTCACACAAATGTCTTCAGTGACCTAGAATCATGTGCAGAGTCAAGCAAAATGTATCTAAATACCTTGTTCTTGAGCTGCTAGACTGCATGGTAAGAGCACCAAACATTATTGCTTTGGAGTTAGCCGACGATACTTGGCAAACACTTTACAAAGCAACAATTCACAATTATTTCACTAATAGAATCATATGCAGAGTCAAGCAAAATGAACATGTTCTCTTATGAGTGTTCTTAAAAGAGCGAAAACACCTCTCAATTCTATAATGGCTATGTGAACAGCTAGTGTAACTTCTGGCCCAGCTATAGTTACAGTGGCAAACAAATGTGAGAACCTTTGAATCAAATTATAAAAAATACATCAATGATAGTTGATAAATATTGATATTTTCAGGATTTTAAAATCACTGATACAGTACCATTCAGTATAATCCAGGACAGTTTTATATGATATGGCTAAAAAAGCTTAACAAAAAGATGTACGTGTTAATGTTTCCGAAACATTTACATTTACGTTTACATTAACACACTAATGCTGTCTTTGATGGCAGAGAGATGTGTTTGCTCCTTTTAATCCTCAGAGCTCCAGGACAAAGTAATGAGTACAGCTCCACATACACAGTTGTGGTGCAGAGTTTCAGCTGTGACTCGACCATCCATTATTTCTTCCTCTTCATCATCATCATCACCATCATCCAGCTCAAGTTTTTAATATAAGCAGATCATAGATCTGAAGCATGAAAAAAATCTGCTCTTTTCATCCATCAAAATTGCCTCAGTTTGAAAAGGCCTAATAAAATATGAACATATAAAAATATTGTTTTCCCTATTTAGCCTGCCACAGTCACGCACAGGCAGAGTGCTGCCGTGTGTAAACAGTGCAAAGCCAGGAATGGATTTTCAGATCTCAGATAGGAGTGTAGTGTCCTCTCCTCACACATACAGATACTGAAAAACAATTTGAGATGGAATTTCAGTAAATTTGTAATGACAAAAATACAAAAAAGAAGAATCACTGTATAACCAAGATCTTGCAGTCATCATGTAAAACAGGAATACTAAGAAATGCTGCTGAAAAGAAAAAAAAACAGCTGCCCTGGCATACTGGAATCTCATTTCAACAAAAATATAAAAGTTGGCAGCCCTGAAATTGCTTATTAGCTCTTCAGAAAGCATCAGATGAAGCCCCTTTATCTCTAAGCATGCTAGGGACCCACCCAGCGGAGCTGACTGACTATGAATATGAAAGTGCGCTATGCTCAAAACATTTAGCTGTAGTTTTGTCCATTGCTCTTGGTTTGCAATGTTCTTGGACTAAATTCCATTTCTATTGGCTGGTCAAAACAGGAGTTGAAGATGATCATTACAACAGACATTTACACCTTATGTTTAGCTTACACAAATGTTGATGCACGTGTAATCCACAGTGCTGGCCGCTGCCGTTCTTTTTAACTCAGACAAACAGATAGCACAGTTGAAAACACTACTGCACCACATATGGAACATTAGAGGTTTGATTACTCAGCCAGGCAGGAACACCACTGCTTTGCCAATAAGAGTATACACATACCCACACACACTCTGCTATAACAATAAAGTCGGAAACATATTCAATGCAAGCATGTGAGTGCCTGGCCAACGCACAACGTGCAAACACACAGTCCTTCTGTACAACGTGTGTTCTTACATTTCTGTGGCAGTTCAAAAATTCACTACTCAAGGGGGTGATCGAGGACAAATATAAGCATCTGTACCTGGGATCTACTGTTATTACAACATTCACAATAACTAAACATGTCAACAGTAGAAAAGTCTTTGCTGCTTTGTATAATGTTATGTACGTAAAATTAGTTTCCATTATTATCTAACACTCTTCCTGACATTTTTAGATGTAAAATCTTATTTATCAGCATTTCAAATAAAATGTTATCATAATGTTATCGTGAAAAAAGAACGACCCATAAAAAACCATAAAAAACATAAATCTCTGTAGAAATGTGTGTACGTGCAGTTTACACACAAAACTGTGTGAACACACAGTTGATAAAGCCCTGGTGTTGATTCAATAGCCCTGGTGTTGATTCAAAGCATTAACAATGATTATCTGTAATGAAAATGCCTATTCTGGACAGAAACCTACATTAATTTGCAGCAATCATTCAAAAACACTGTTGTTAGCAACATACACAATTTACATTTTTGTTCTTTCAGTTCAACAAAAAATGGTCGAAGGCCTATGATGTAAGGCAAAGTGAAGTAGTACAGCCAAGCTTTCAGGTCTTTAAAATGGCTATTATTTTTGAATGCAGGAAATGCACTAGATTAAGATATTTATAGTTCTATTATAAAACCTATGAATGGAAAGTTCATTTTAAGGTATATTTCAATTTAGAAATCCACCATAAACTGGTGTTTTAGAACACCTCAGGGTTCCTAGGGTTGTGCAAGTAAAACCTGGCCGTTTCCACCCCTATCACAGCTCACACTGCAATGCTCAGCATGCAACTTGTGAGTGGGGGTGGAGGTAAGGCAGTAGGAGGTAGAGGCCGGAGGTCTTCATTATAAGAGCATTTGAAGTCAAGGTGCAGTTTTGGGATGATTTCTTAAATGCCAATATGTTTATATAAGAAGAATACAGCTTATGCTTATAATGCATCATGAAGTGTGCTGTGATCAATTTTAAAATGCAATGACACAGGAAATCAAGTTTGTACACCTCAAAGCATTTGCGTTCCAGTATTTGTATGTGTTTGTATATACAGTATGTGTATTTCAGGCCTAATGGTGAATACAGCAAACCCCTGCACATTTGCGTTTTAGAGTTTGCGGAAACTCCCACAAATTCGCGGAAACCGTAGATATCATCTGGATTTTTTATGCTTTTTTCATGGCAATATATAATTTTTCATGCATTTTAGTGCTAAATTATTGGGATGGTGAAATACACCTGTACTCAGAGGTGGGAGGTTTGATAGTAGCCAGTACGAGAGCATTATTTATTTCGCCTTGCTGCTGATAGGCTGCTGCCCTGTAATGCATCTCTGTCAGATACAGTACATATACGGGTTTACCTTTACATTTTTTTTAAGGGTAATGTATTAAGCTGAGTTTAAAATGAAAGTGTTTTGCGAGCATATTTAGAGTTTACACTATTAAACAGGCTTTTTTTCTACCACATCACAAATTCGCAGTTTTTCACAATTCGCAGGTGCTCTTGGAACACAACCACCGCGAATGTTGAGGGTTTACTGTTTCATTCTGAGCTGGCCCAGAGAAAAGGTGACCAACATGAAAGAAACGTTGAAATATTTTCATTGTGGCTTTAAAACAGTGATCTTTTGTCAGACTGTAATGTTCAAAGATGCCTGTTGTCATGGTCTTGCCACCAAAGATGTCCTGGGATAAAATTCTGACCATGTCAGAAATTTCAGACCATCTCACAATATTAGTGCTGCTATGACCTTTGAAGCCTACAAAACTTGATGTTGTACTCAAGTTTATTTGATCCATGTCGCACAATGTGGCTTGCAATAAACATATAAATCTATATGGATTACACAGTGAACTGGTTAGTAATCAGTTGTTGCTACCCATATAAAAAAATAATGTAATCTATCAATGTAATACCTCTCAGTTCACTTGTATTGAATTTTAAACCAACTGCAAGTAAGGATGTTTCAGCTTTCTGTGCAATTGATACTGATCAGCCTGAAACAACTGACAGGTGAAGCGGATAACATTGATTATCTCGTTACATTCCACCTGTGAAAGGATTTGGATATACTAAGGAACAGAATAGTTCCTAAAGTTGATGTGTTGGAAGCAGGAATAATGGGCACTCATAGGGTTCTGAGTGCATTTGACAAATGCAAAATTGTGATGGCTAGACTGAGGCTGAATTTCAGCAATTCTTGTGGGGTACTCCCAGTATGCAGAAGTTAATACCTACTATAAGTGCTCCAAGGTAGGGCAAAATCTGCTTAAAAACTTCTTGGCTAGATAGAAAGGTGTCAGAACACATTGTGTGTAGCTGCAGAGTCCCTATGCTGATCCCTGTCCAACACCAGAAGTAACAACAAAGGGCATATAAAACATCAGAACTGGACCATGGAGTAATGATAAAAAAAACACATTGTGTGGGGCTGCAGAGTCCCTATGCTGATCCCTGTCCAACACCAAAAGTAACTACAATGGGCATATAAACATCAGAACTGGACCATGGAGTAATGAAAAAAGGTGGTCTGGTCTGATAAATCAAGTTTATTTTTTACAGTATAGCTGGGACAGCTGGGACAGCTCATATGGGGAAAAGATGACAAGGATTAACTACAGTAAATAGACCAGTCATTCTGAAACCTCGGTTCCTGGCATTCTGGTGGTTATCATTTTACCATATCACGTACCACCTACCTTACAGACGAAGTATCAAGCATCTGTGGAATGTGCTGGGCAAACTAGTCCAATTTATGAACGTCCCACTTTACAACTTAGAGGGCTTAAAGTATCTGCTACTAACATCCCGGTACCAAAAAACACAGCACATGTTCAGTGGTCTTATGGAGTCCATACCTTGACGATTCAGAGCTGTTCTGGTGGCACAAGAGGAACCTACTTAACATTGGGCTAGTGGTTTTAATGTTGTGGCTAATTGGTATGTACTGATGGTAAAAAAGAAAATGTAAATATTGAACAGAATGGTGAGAAAGATGGGGTTTTTTAAAACTTTGCCATGACTGTTCCTTGCTGACAAGCAAGCTATTCCATGCCCTGCCCAGCCCATACAACTATTCATACAGACATATGAGTGGCTCTCACCTGTTGCGGTCCCCGGACGGCTTCATGTGATGCTGAAGCCAGCGGCAGATGTAATGGAGGAGAAGAGACTGGATATGGTGAGAACGACTCCTCCATCACTGTGGAAATGGGCTCCACCAGGTCCTTTCTCTGCAAGGACAGGGCCATGTTCCTTTCTGGTGCACTGTGCAGAAACTCATATTCACTATCTGTGGAAGGCGGGAATTTTACACTGTCCATAAAGTCACCATCCTCGGGGTTGACACCGCGTGACGCCATCGAGTTAGAGGTTAGGCAGTCATTGACTTCTGACCTTGAGGAGGAGAAAGGCACCTCAGCTTGTTCGGATGTGTCGTCAGTACACTGAATGGGCATGGAGAACTGTTGCTCTGGAGGAACACACACAGAAAAACATTGTTTACCCTGGTAAAACCTGTCATTGCTCTACAATCATAAGTTTCTTTTGCCTAGAAATGCAGATATAAATTCTCATTTATACATGAGCGCACTGAATGGTAATATTAAAATGCTCTCTGATTTGGCACCTTGCGCGGAAGAAAAGTAACAGAACCCATGCAACAGCACATGTGCCAAGATCACATACATTTAAAGTGTGTGCATATATATACACACATGTTATTTATTAATTAATTTGTTTGTTAATTTATTTAATACATCCAAAGTTTTTTTAATACATGCTAAGCATTTTTTAAGTCTTTGGTAGGAATATGCTGCTCAGGGCACAAAGGCATCTTCTATCCTATGTGTTTTCTTCTTGTATCCTTG
This sequence comes from Bryconaethiops microstoma, assembly GCA_037577275.1. NCBI lineage: Eukaryota > Metazoa > Chordata > Actinopteri > Characiformes > Alestidae > Bryconaethiops > Bryconaethiops microstoma. The sequence continues at coordinate 17,103,625 of JBBJLS010000002.1, read as the reverse complement.
AGGCATCATATAGATGTAAAAAAAAAATCATTATGCAAATGTTAAGAAATCACACCAGTGATGTATGTGCCACACAACGCTGAATATTCAAGAGCATCTCTGGCATTTTTAACACCAAACAAAGCCCTGAGAATCGCTTCCCCACAACTGCTGCAGCTATGGTTGACAAAGCCAGAACATACTCAGACATAACCTTGACATACTGTTACTAAATGAACAATAATTTAACACACCGATAATTCATAACACCAATAATTTGCCTGTTCAGAAAAAGAAAATGCCGATGTGATAATGGCTAATTTTGAAAGGCTGACGGTCATATCACACACTAATTTCACATGACAGAATTATGAAAACCATCACTTAGTCACTGAAAAGCTCATGAAATGTTCAGTCATGACTCTGCATTAAATTCACCAAATATAACACTTCTTACGTTCTTAGGAGTAGTTCTGTTTTAAAATTGAGACGAAAGTGATTCACAGCCC
>JBBJLS010000002.1:17089085-17103037 GCA_037577275.1 Bryconaethiops microstoma | reverse complement strand
TAAAAACACTAACGTTACCTTTTTTTTGAGCATCACTGTTTGTTCAGTATAATAGATGACAAAGTCACCATTACTTCACAATTTACTCTTTTTATAACTATTCTTCCATACATCTAGTGAACACAATTTCTAGCTGTGGAACATGGCTGGTTTAACTAGGAAAAACGTCTGGCTTGTGAGTGAAAGCACATTGTCCTTTCTGCCAGTCCTTCACCACGATTCCACAGTTAAAATAACATTACATGGTTTCTCTTCATCACACAAAAGGCCTCTAATTGCATAACTGCGCAATGATAATTGAACATGTTCATCTGTTCATTCTATTTTAATCCAGTGTGAAGGGCAGGGGATGCAGCAGCAGTAACACTGGAACTGCATGCCTCTGCTCCAGGTGGTTCTATCTTTAATTGTGCACAGGATAATACACAATAACTAATCTTGTTATGACATTTCCAAAGTAATTGTTAACTCCACAGCTCCCTATTCTTCCTAATTTAATTAGAGCAAAAAAACACAAAAAACAAGCCCAGTTAAAAAACAAGCAACCGTAATTTAATTAAGACATTTGTCCTAAAATTGTAAATTAGAAATTTCAAAAGTAAAAACTATAAACAACGTTACCATTGGCAGTATCATTTCCTTTGTGTATTCTTTTCAGGTGATCTTTCTGTCGCCTTGTGAGAGTTTGAATCCTCTGGAAAGTCCCTTGGATTTCCTGAAGAGCGTCTAGAACATCCTCGCTAAGAACCAAAAAAAGAGGCAGGTGTTGAGTAAGCACTTCCACTGTGTTTTCGTGAAGTAGCTTGCAAACAGAACCAGAAGTCTCATCACAAAACAAAGAACACTACATGATAGTCTCGTACCTTTTTTCCTGAGAAAATATCAAGATATCACCAAATACAGCACTGCTCTACAATAATGTGTTTTATTTATATTGCTAAGAATTGCTAATGTATATCAGGGCAGCCCTTGGAATTTAACATGCAAACTCAGGTTAGACAGCTAACAACTAACAACAATTTTGTACAGATCCAGCCTTTAAGTATATCTAAAACGGCATGGGCACAATGATTTCTGTAAAACACACAAAATAAAGCATCTTTTTCAAACATTAGTATCTTGAAATATGTTTCAGATCTGGAGACTTTCAGTGGTATAATGAAACCACGGCAGTATAATGTTCATCCTGACATGCATTCAGAAAGTTAACATTGTAGCTGGCATTACCATCACACAATGATTCATTGTGCTGTGACTGTTTTCAGAAACGGGCCTCAGTAGTGTTATGAATGCAACCAGCAAGGTCATGTGCATAAAGTGTCTTATGGCTGGAGCACAGTTTCTGTGTCAGTGGTGTTTTCTTGCGTTGTAAGGCAGCACGAAACAACCAGGCTTTTTGATGTCTGACAGGCTTTGATTTTTATTTCTTTAATTTAAATGCTTAAAAAAACTAATCAACATAACAACAATCTAAATTAATGTGCTTTACGAATATAAGCCCTGGCAACTTATACACAAGAAGTCTGAACCACATACGTCTTCATGCCACCAACTCCTGGCAACGTACGAGGAAGCGTCGTGGCACACTCCATGGGTTCTTTCTTCAGACATTATATGAAAAAAACACATTATGAATAAATGTAAGGTCCTAAAAGACAATGATCTTAATAAACACTGATATTAGGACAGAGAGCTACAGTAATTTACAAACATCTATTATTGTATTAATCACTCAAATCATATTGTATAGGTTGCAATGTAATCTATAAATGCATTTCACTGTAACAACCTAAATTCTACATCAAGGAACTTACTTTAAAGGGAGAAAAGAGAATTCTCCGATGCTACAGTTCAATATAATGGAAGTCCTTGTAATAACATTATGCTCTAGCGCCCCCTGTTGTTTAACATATCGACAAGTGTTAAACAATTGAAAAGAATTATCACGGTGGATTCAATTAGAGAAAATTTCTCACTATGGACAGATAGCGCTGAGAAATGATATCAAACTGTGAAGAAAAAGAACTACATCTTTTTCACACATTTCTCACAATTTAACCCTCGACTGAACTGTGGATAAGTGGGAAAGCAGCTCAGGCACAACCATCAGATCTTCTGCCTGCATTCGACTAATAATATCAAAATAAAGAAGGTGGGGGCGGGGGCATATGCTTTGGTAAGCACAGTCCATTCACGAAAATTAAGCTATATTTTCAACACTTTAAACAACAGGACAACAGATAACATTTTGCATGCTCTGTGTGCGGAAATGTATTTACTCCCATACAAAAAATTGATTTCTTCCCACAAAGCAAGGATTCTGAGAGCTCCTGGCAAACACAGAATTCTCAGTTACAGCAACATGACAAATATACACAAATGCAAAAGGGTGAAATTCCCAGACCAGGAGTAAAAGCTGCTCAAAATTATATAAATAAAGCGTTTGTGTTTACAGATTTTAAGGATGATAAAGATCGCAGGTCTGCAATCAGTAAGGGGCTGTACCTACCAGAACATGGTTAGTCCTGTGGGAAGTAGTGGGGTTGCCAGGCCACTGATTGCTAGGTGACAACCTTTCTATTTCCTGTTTTCGGTGTGTGGCCTCACAACATTTCACTTCCCCTGGAAGAAAAACAACAGTTTTAAATTCAAACAACATCTATTTCACACTAGGCATTAATTACAAAGCAAAAAATTAAGTCAATTATATAAGCTAAAAAAAAAAAAGTTTACACTACTGTTCAGGTGAAATGCTGGAATGCCATGTTACAGTACAAATATGGTTTTGCCTAACAGTGAAAGACATCAGAATAATATGGCCAATAATAAAGGATTAATCATATTTTTCTCAGTGTGTGTACACATTTTATATAACAGAATTCACCTTCTCAAAACAGAGACCAAAGCCCAAACGCATTGCATTTGCAAACCCGCCACACAAACTGAAAGAAGACCACTAATCAAAAATATGGTGTTGTTATGAAAGCCACTTTGTTGTAGTCTTTAGACCTACTAAATTTAAACATATGAATTATATGAACCCAAATCAAATGAAGATTACTAGATGGCAATTTTTGCTTCTTTTTGGCAACCAATTGAGTATGTATTTTATACGTTAGATATACAATAAAACATTTAAATAAGAAAATATACAAAAAGGTTTTGTTGTTATTTACTGTTCTTGCTGAATAACTTGGCTATCTCTGCATATGTACGACACTAATCACTAATCTAGATTTGGAGGAAGTCTTAGGCACTGATCTGATATTTGGGATTAAATGACAAAAAAATGTTTCAATATGTAAAGTTATTAATCTGCACCCTATAAAAGGTGAGGGCTTTAATTAAAATGGTATCGCTCAGGTTGCCTTAACTTTTGGACTTAACTGACCAAGTTGTCAGAATGTCAGACACTTACATTTATGTTCTGTTATGGTTAGAAGTTCATTAACTTAAATTTCGTGACAGCCCAGTTAGCATTTTTTTTAAAGATCTGTTTTTTTTTACATTGTCAGCAGTTGTTCAGGAACATTAACGTTAGAATAAATTCAAGTAAACGATACGTTGTGGTTTTGTGTGTGTGTGTGTGTGTGTGTGTGTGTGTGTGTGCACGTGCCTTAACCTTTTCTGAACCTCTACTTGATGAACTCTGGTATTTACCGCCACAATGCAATACCTGTTTTAGCGAATAAGTTCTTTATTAACTTAAATCAGGGGCTGCTGATAGAATTGAATAAATCCATACAAGAGCTGGAGTGTACCAAGTAGTCAGGAACTTATTCTATGTCCTTCTAACCAACACCACTACATTTGTCACTGTATTTGTCTCTCTCTAAAAAACTAAGGACAAGTACAGGAGAAAATTGTTTCTATTCCTTTTTTCTTATCAGCTGCTGTTTTGACACAATACAAAAAGTAGGTGATATTTTTAAATACTTATGAAAGAAAACAAATCATACATATACATATAGGAGTGTGTGTGTGTGTGTAGATGGTTAAAGATTTTTTTCTAAGGTAGCACTAACTTTGTTTTGTAGTAACAAAAACTACAGCGCAGGAAATCATCGTTTGCTGTTCTGATTATTTACTTGTATAAATGGCTAAAACTATCAAATAAAAATGTGCTGCAGGACTAACACATTACTAACATAAGACTAAGCCTTTCATTAAGCCTCTCAAAATAAAATACATTTTTACATTTGGAAAACTAGCTGAGTAATTTGCTACTAAAACCCCCAAATTATTTTTACTTCTCAGGACATGAGTGGTGGCTATTTTTCAAGACCACAGTCACTGTAGAGTATACTGGGTTATAGTATAAATAATAAACAAGTGGGCGAGTTTCTGACTAACCTGAACCATACTTCACTGTTGAACTCAACTGTGCTTTCAACTCTGAAATGAGCCGGTCTTGGTCTTCTATCTTCCTCTCCAACTGTTGAGTATACCGTTCAAAGTGCTCTGTCTAAACACACAAACAAGCACGTACACAAAAGAGGTCCTGATTGCATTAGGCTTGTTAACAATAATTGGAACAAAAAAGAAAGGGAGATATACTATGAACTGTAAGTTGTACTGAACCTTCTGCTGTAGTTCCTTTTTGGCATTTTCTTTCTCAATCGAAATATTGCGATAGGCTTCGAAAGCTTTGTTCAGCTGTTCACTCATGTCTCGTTCCATGCCTCAGCCTTCAATAACATCACGGACAGAGCTGTCATGAGTCCTGTGGCCACAAAACACACACACTAACAAAATGCACCGACATGTCAAGGGCAGACAAGTGTGTGAAGAAAAAAAAGCTGAGCCATGACAGCACTTAACACCACTTAACACAAGCAATTAACACTAGAAGGTAAAGAAAAGGTGTATTGTTTATGACAGACATGTCACTTTTCTGTCTGGAGGTCTCTGGAGTAGTACACATGGATATTTATTACATTAAGACCTGTGTGCAATCGGCTTGTTTCTTTGATCCTCAAAATTCCTGGTTGAACTATCTAAAAGCGAGTTGAAAGGTGAAAAACCTATATCAAAATAGTAGGCTTTAAAAAAAATACAGAAATGTACCACATTAGTCTGCATAAAGGTCAAGCAGAAAAAATCCACTGAAAAGAGCACTAGGCTTAAATGTGTAGAAACAAATGCCAGGACTGTTCACCAGTGTCTCTCTTATTGACCCCAATAATTTAATTTATGACAACTAGTAGAATATTTTACTTAATATCTTACCTGACCTAAAACGGTATGTTTGTGGTTTTCCACAGATAAAGTTGTTGGAAGTTGACGAAGTTGGATAAAACAAGCCAAAAAGGAGAATTGCATTAAGAGGACGATTCAAATATAAGAACCTATGTCCTGAATCGCCAAGATTGTGAAACTTCTCGCAAAGATATTTCAATTTTTAAACGATGGTAGGTCGATATATCTGATTTATCAGACAGTCTGTAAACTATGGAAAGTTGAAGGCAGAAAAAGGACAGTAATGGGATAAAACGGCTTGATAAAAAAAAACTTTACCCTTTTGTCGAAATGTTAGAGCACAACAACGAAGATAAAGTAGATAAAGTAACCTCAGATAATGATTTTTTTTTTAGCTCAAAAACAGAATTATCCTCGGTATCTTAGTAACCATGGTTAACAACGCTTTAACTACAACCAGCAACCAGTTTAGCTAGCAAGAGTGGCTAACTGCCTGTGAATGGAGCCTTACCTTCACTCGGAAAGTGCCAAAAAACCTACATTTATCTACCGCTCTGACATTGCCGAGCTCTCCTTCTGTCGCCCTAGTCTACAACTTTATTTTCTACATTAAAAAAGGAGGGGAGGAAATGAATTGTTTCGCACAAATGGACGTTTGACATGTTTTACAATGAGCTGGGAACTTCCCTCGGGGAATCCCCACTGCCCTGCAGCTTCCGCCTGCCGCCTCTCAGCCAATCAGCAGCGCTGTGGCTCCTCGTCCTGGATGCCTCTATGTGTGTGTGTGTGTGTGCGTGTGCGCGTGCGTGCGCGCGCAGCCTGCACCCTACTTGTCTGACTGCTACAAATGTCAGTTGAGGCGCAGGCAAATATGCTACACTACAAGGACAAAAGTATTGGAATCTCTTTATTGAATTCAGGCGGTCCCTTACTTCAAGGTCAGTCTTTATGCTTCAGCATACCACGACATTTTGGACAACGCCATGCTTCCAACTTTGTGGACCGGCATTGGGGAAGGCCCTTTTTTGTTCCAACATGACTGGGCCCCCAGGTCCATAAAGACATGGCTGGATGAATTATAGCTACAAAACGGGAAACCCACCATATTAAAGTCTATGTATTTGAAAGCAATGTCATTAAACGTGTTCCAATACTTTTGTCTATATGACGTATATGTAGACACCAGCTGACCTAACATTTCTTCCGAAATCAAGGCTCTTATTTAGGAGTTTCTCTATTCGGTGCTGCACTTACAGTCTCTGCTCTGGGAAGGAATTTGATTGCATTCGACCACAAGAGCATTAGTATAGATCAGGTACAGATGTTGAGTGATCTATTCTGAATCCAAAACGTCAATGATGCTTGATTAGAAAACAGTGCGGCTGCTCCACAGTCCAATGCTGGAGGCCTTTATATTCCTCTAACTGACTATTGACCTTGTTGGACTGCTAAATAGTGTCCCATACTATTGGCAGTGCTTTTCTGTGAAGGTTGTGCACATGGGTGCATCTTAAAGTAGCTGAATTTGCTGGATACTTTTTGACAAATAGCATAGTTCTTCATAGACTCCTTGCCTTGACTAAATGCTGTTTTTTTAATCATACAGTGCATGAAATATAGAACATCACAGCAGGTCAGACAATGCATACAACATGTCTGGTTGTAAACAGCATAAAGAGCCTACGATGTTTTCCTGTAAGTCTTTCAGCCCTTTAACATCCCTTAATATGGCATTAATGAAAACATTTGAATTGCTAGTACTTTCTTGTTTCTGTAACGCCTCTTTTCAGTCTGTATGCATGGCCAGAGATCTACTGGATGACTGACAAAAGCAGTGACCTTTGCTTAGTTCTGTATCTGCAATGGGTGCTAACAGCTCAAAGCTGTATGCTTTAATCCCAGTCCTACAGTACACTTTACACTCCACTGTTCAGTTCCCTCTGCCTCTAGCATGGCATTACACAGCTTCTCACCACATTAAACACAAAAAGGAAGTAGCAACTAAAATGTAACTGTGGAAAAGTACATCTCTTTAATGTAGATGTACTGACAAACATACTCAGAAACGTACAATTACTCAGCAGTCGAAAGTAGAAGAAAATAGAAAGGGAGCCATTTGAGATTTAGTCTGAAAGTCAAAGTGAACCAGAAATCAAAACACAAAAAACTGTTTTAGATGTGCTTTTTGATGTAAGGTTACAAGAAAACACGAATCTTGTCTTTTAAATGGCATGATGAGTTGTGCTGAATAAGACAACTAGGTTAAACTAGGTCCATTTAATTTCAGATTGACTGTAAACACCACGTGATTACAGGCAGTAATGGAATACTGCGGAAATACTGCTGAATTACTGCAGGAAAACATGCAGCTCTTACCATTAGATGGCAGTGTTGCTTTTGTTTGTGATAAAGGTGGACAGTGGTCTAAGGTGAAGTGTAATGTAGGGCCTAAACTACTTCAATTCCCCTTTCACCTTTGTCCTGTTTCACCTGAACAAAGGAGTAATCTGCTAATCATTACATCTTCTTGGTGAGTAGTTATAAGTTAGTTGTTTGTATTAAGGAAAAACACAATGGCAAGGTTGTCATTTGCAAATTTGCACACTTTCAGAAAGGTACATTTGCTTCCATTACAGCTCATGAATCATCACCGTTTTTAAGGTGAAACAATTAAGGTGCTCTTACTGTGGGACTAGAAGTGTTAGAACTGCTCACATTCTTGAAATTCCACAGGGTAAGGCTCTTTCATGAAATATGCCTGGTTCATGTTTGTGTGTGTCCAATGCTCTGTGAGTCTCAGTGTCAGCATGTGAGCACGCACGCATGTCTTTGTGTGTCAGATTTCTCCCCACTTCTTCTTCTTCAGGCGAAAAGCCCAAGGGTTTATAGAAAAGCACAATCCATTCAAGTATTAGCCAAGGCTTTAGGATTTGAACTTTTTTTCCTCTTTCTGGTGTGTGCTCTGATGTATAAATGTCTCTTTATCATGCCCTGTTTTCTCTAGCAGATGCATATTAATTGGCTTTTCACTTTGAATTTCCCGACTTTCCACTGAGGACCAGATGCTGTGCCTGAGGCGAGTATTTAGCCAAGTATGTACTGTGTAAGTGGTTACAATGTAGTTAATAATTCAAGATGCATTCCCCGCCTTAGTGGAGCAGTGCGTTAGTGTATGGAGATGCATCAAATTTGCATTTGTATGCTTGTGACACATTCACCTAGCACACACAGTCTAACCCATTTTGAGCAGAATATCTTGAATCTAAAGCTGCTCTTCCACTGATTGTGACTTGATTTTCATTTAAACATTTTTCACATTGTCTTACATAAACGAGGCCATTCATTCCTTTCTTTCCAGAAACAATATTTGAAAAAATATTCTGCGGTTGCCTCTCTCTCATATACACTCAGTGAGTCAGACATGTGGAGTGTCTTTGCAGATGTTTGTCATTCCTCTGTGCCCTGCTCCAACCTCATTGCTTTATATGCGTAAGACACACTTTCTAAACAAAGAGACACACCTACACACCACACCTCAAGGTGAATAAAAACCTGCAAAGCCTCTAAGAACATGCTCATTTCTAGATGGTGACTCATTGCACAGCGTTTGTCTTTTTGGTGAAACACACATTGCTGAATGTACTATGCATGTCACGTGTTTTAGATTCTCCACACGGAACCAGCTCTGATATAAAAGGATAAAATGATAACTTATCTAATCTTAAGTATTGTAGTCAGTCTGCTTGACTTGCTGCCAAGTTTAGACCGTAAATTAATATAACCCTTCGATTTACTTTCCAAAAAGATCAGTGGATTTAGATGTCATACATCTACGCTCAGTTTTTATATAAAATGTTGGTGATAAATCAGAAAAAAATACAGATTTCTGTGGGGACTATGTTGCCACACAATGCAGCTCAGTTTAATAGATAAAAAAATGTTTTAGACCGAAAACAAGCGATATAAATCACTGTCTCAACACTGTCACTGACTTTATAATAGTTTTGTGTAACATCTGTCTGTGAGCTTGAACATTTCATTAAACACGCACAAAAAAGACATGTGTCAGACACTTATCCACTTTAAGACCCTTATCCAGAGCAACTTACAATCATAAGTTACAGGGACAGTCCCACTGGAGCAACTGAGGGTTAAGTGTCTTGCTCAAGAACACAATGGTAAAAACTGGAAACTTTACGATCATCAGGTTCATAGTCAAGTGTTTACTACCACTGGTATGGTTCATATCAACACTGCTATAAAAATTTCAAGTTGCTCTTAATTTTATATCTAATTTACAGCTAATTGGTTTCATAACCTGGGTTCCAGGAGCCATCTCTGCTCGTCAGGACTCCTTTGAGCGCACTGACTGGTATATGTTTAAGGAAGCTCTGACAGCCTTGAGGAGAACACAGCGTCAATGACTGGCAACAAATGCCTAGTTGACAGTCTCTCTAACACTATCTCCACGTTTCCCTACCAGAAGCCATGGATGTCTGTGAAGGTGCATTCACTTCAGGGATATTGAGACGCCACCTTCAGATCAAGTGATAAGGCTGCCTGGAAAACAGCAATGGCCACCCTGTTCTGGGCGATCAGGGCAGTGAAGTGTGTACATGCTTAGAAAATCCCCAGCCACTTCCAGGACACTGGGATGTACAGTGCACGTGGCAGGGCATCTCCACCTGCCTGTGACGGTGAGGCCTCCTTTCCAAATGCACCAAATCACTTCTATGCACGGTTTAAGCAAAAAATGACATGGCAGCATGGAAGACCATGGCCATGTCTGACCATGGCTGATGTGAGGAAAGCTCTGCTTAGAGTCAACTTACTCAAGAACTCCAGACCAGACAACATTCCTGGTTGTCGTTGCAGACCAGCTGGCAGATGTTTTCACTGCTATCTTCTCTCGGAGCACTAACTGCCATTCCAATGTGCTTCAAAGCCACACACCATCACCCTAGTTGTCAAGAAGTGGTCAGTGTCCTGCCTCAATGACTCTTGTCTCATTGCACTCACGCCCATCATCACAAAGTGGTTTGAGAGGCTCTACATTAAGCACATAAAATCATAGCTGCCTTCCTCATTGGACCCTCTGCAGTTTGCGTATCATCCCAGCCGTCTTAACAGATGATGCCATCACCACTATCCTTCACTTGACCTTCACCCACCTGGACAAAAAGGACACTTATATGAGAGTGCTGTTCATAGACACTGGTTCAGCATTCAACACCATCATTCCTCAGAATCTGATTGCATGGGCACCAGAGGCATTTTTTTGTTGCCGGGGTGGTGGGAGGGTGCACATGCGCAGCGCTCTGTGCCTCGGCTGTTGTCCACGAGGGGAAAAGTGCTGGGGGCGAAACGAATGATTTTGAAAAATGGCGGGAAAACACAGGGATTCTACCCAGGGACTATAGGAAGCATTCTCTGTAGTTGCATTATAGCTTGGTACAAAAATTGTTCCATTTTAGACTGCAAGACCTTTTAGAGGATAGTGAGGACAGTTGAGAAGATCATCAGTCTCTCTGTCTCCTCTGTCACAGATAATTACACCATACGCTGCATCTGCAAAGGCACCAGCATTGTGGATGACCTCACACACCCATCACACACCCTCTTCTCCCTCCATCCATCTGGCAAAAGGTTCCATACCATACGGACCTCCACTGCCAGAAGGGAAAACAGTTTTTTCCCCTCAGGCCATCAGACTACGCAATCACACACACACACACACACACAAACGCACCCCTGAACTGAACCTTTCCTTTTCCTAGCACAATGCATACACACTGAACTGTTCTGCCATAAACAAAAAAAGTACAACCTAACTGCCATTGTAAATACCCTTTATTTATTCTAATTTGCTGCTGCTATTTTTTGCACGAGTATTTTTTTTTTATCACATTCAAATTAGGACTGTAGCTACTTTTGTCAACTGCACTAAATTTTGAAAAGTGAAAGTGAACTATTTGTCACACATGAACACACAACACAGCACAATGGTGCCCAGGGATTGTACTTTATTTTGCTTAAATACAGTAAAAGAAGAAGAAGTCTTAATCAGAAGAATACCGTGCTCCCTAGCCACCACACCCTTGTTACATAAAATCAGCTGCAATGAAGAATTGATTAACCAAACTAAGTATGGTGACTGTAACTACTGGGCTTCCTTAAGGAAGCACACGCTAACTTACACAAATTTTCTAATTGTATATCTGTATATATTCTAATATTTGTAGACATTAGTAGTGTGGTGTAATATTCAAAGTTTATTTTTATAAAACAAAAATTATTAATATTGTTCTATAAGACAAAGACTTTTTTACAGTGGAGTATGCTGTTTGTTAACATTAGCTGATAGACCTGTCCTGCTATATTACTTTTATAAAATACCAGTCAGTTATTTAAAGCACAAAAACTCTGATACAGACCCAGGAAGCTATCAGTCATTATGTATAATAGAGTTGCTCCTGGCACTGAGAGCAAGGTAACCTGAGCCCATCCTGCCGGCTGCTATCTAATCCCCCTCCTCCGGACAGAGGACACACTGCATCCAGCATGCTCTCGCCATGGTAGCTGTCAATCAGCCTAGAAGAGGCAGAGGAGGCCACATAAGTGGTGGATCATAGCAAGAGGGAGGGACAAGGACATTGTCCCAAATGCAAACAGCACCAGAGTCAGCGGGTTCAGGTTTATCTTTTAGCACAATGGATCGACCCTCAGAGAGACTGTAGGGAAGGAAAACGCTGTAATATGAAACCACATAGCAAATGTGTTTTCTCTTTATATGTGCAGGACGGTGAAGGGCACGTCTGAGTATTGATGACATGAATGTGCAACTTTTCTTTTTGAACATTTATCATCCTAATTAGATCTTCTCCACCTCAGTGAGAAGGTGTATCTTCACAAAAGAGAAATCTATCACATGACCCGTGGAGTGACAGCTTATATTCACAAATAAACAGAATATCTGCAATTTTCTGCGGAAACATATATCCATTCTGAACTCCGGAGCCTGTGCATATCTTTCTTTAGTCAACATCATGGAAAAACATTATCTTAATAAAGGCTCAAACAATAATGGAGGCCTGTATGGAATTGTTATAGTCAATATGCAGTCATGAACTCCTTCTAAAATCACTGTTATCATTCTACAAGCACATTACTGCATTATTCTTCTTTTATTTAGTCGCATGGAAAAGTGTCAACACCCCTGATCAAATTATATGTTTTGCTGGAATTCGAAGTGAAAATAAGTGAACATCTACTTAAAGGGGAAAAACATAAATTATCGCTTTTCTGTAAAAGTTTTATTCTATTCTAATTGTACCGATGTACTGAGTTTAACATACCATAAAAAATAAAATAAAATATGTGCTGTGAGTTTTGAACAGGTAAGGTTTGTATGTTTTATTCTACCATGTGTACAATTCAGCAAATAAACAGTAATTGTGCAACAAAATGTATAAAAGTGTGGGTCAGAAAAGGTCTTGTATGTATTTTCACATGGAAAATCAGCAAAACATGTAATTTGCCCAGGCATGCCTACATTTTTGTATACAACTAAATGAAAATACCAGCTGCCCATTACACTGTGTGAGCATTTCATGAAGAAGTCTTTTGTTAAGACTTTGACATTACATACAAAGACTGTTATAATTGTTTTGTTTGACCCATGATTGTGTGTCTCTCTCTGTCTCTGTTCTCTGTTTTTCTCCCCTTATTAGACTCCTCCTCAGTTATAGTAAAAATGTGCCTACTTGGCCACTTGTCTGTTGCATCTGTATGTGCGTGTTTTACTCATTTACTGTGGCACTGTTTCACCTTTTTTGTTTTCTTTTCACTCATTCCTCGCCTTCTCTATACTTTCCCTTGCATTGACATAAGAGATTTACATTCACTCACAAACACACAAACACACACACACAATTATACAACAGTCTTTGTATACAAAAATGTAGGCATCCCTGGGCAAATTACATGTTTTGTTGATTTTCCATGTGAAAATACATACAAGACCTTTTCTGACCCACACTTTTATACATTTCATTGCACACACACACACACACACACACACACACACAAACGTTAGTATATAATCAAGAGCGAAATGTGTGTATGAGTGTGTGTGCGCATATCATGGGCTGCTGAGCAGTGTATGCTTGTAAAGGCCCTGTGGGAAGATCACAGGGCATTATGGGGTATTCACACATCCTAGCATCTCTCAGCACTTTGTAGACACTTGCAGGGCAAATTCAGCCACAATGCCGTTGTTTACTATGAAGCTCAATGAGCACCAACTATATCTGTGCCTTAAATGACTCCAATATGTAAAGTAAAGCAGCTGTTTTTTTCCACATCACATCATGTCATAAGCGAAGCATTTGATAGGGCCAGCTGTTACCATAATAAAAGGACAGTGGGAGGCCTTTTGAGCACCTGATCACCTGAACAGCTCAGCCTTGTTATTCTATGTTAAAGTTTAGCAACTCTTTATGTAAATGGGTAGGGAGTTGTTATCGAACTGAACATTCTCTGGCTGCCTGCTGAAGTGGGTCAAATGGTTTTATGGGCAAAGAGAGTAATGGCCTACTGACTGCACTAAAGAGTAGGTTGGTGGGTAAGATCCAATCTCTCTGAAATGCGTGCTTGTGTTCTCAACTATAAAAACACCTTTAAACAACTTCTGGATTATTGAATATTGTAAAAAAAATATTAGATATATATGTATATATATATGTGTATATATG
>JBBJLS010000002.1:17061598-17074001 GCA_037577275.1 Bryconaethiops microstoma | reverse complement strand
GTGTGTGTGTGTGTGTGTGTGTGTGTGTGTGTGTGTGTGTGTGTGTGTGTGTGTGTGTGTGTGTGTGTGTGTTTGGATGAGTGTGCCGTCACAGGGACTTGGGCTGCTTGGAAGAGATATCACTATTTTTACCCTTAGTGGAAATTAACAGGATTGCTGTGTTGGAAAAATATAATCAAGATGCTTAAGCAAATTGTAATTGTACATTTAATGTAGCGATATTTCTTTTTGTTGAAATGGGAAACATAATTGAGTACAAATGGGAAAAATGACTGGGCACAGATGATTTTATTCAATGTTACACACACTGTGTTCGGCCAGGTATAACTGGGCCTTCTTAGTAGGGAAACGTTCCATTGTTTAGTGTTTTTTAGCAATTATTTTGACAATTAATTGAGTAATCGTATGCACACCATAACTTAGAGCAAACATTTCATTTTACTTCATATACATTAATTTTGCAACTACAAACATGTTTAATCATGAGATGATGCTGGTGGGAGGTTTCCTCTTTATTTTAAAGCTAAAATACTGACAGCACACCCTTGAGAAGAATATGTTGAACAAGGCTTTGTAATGACCTGCAGTGGGTAATTAACTTGTAAGCTGATTCATTGAAAATATATATTTTCAAATGTAGTCGTTACCGTGACATTCCTAATTCACAGTTACCTTCGAATACTTAGTTTATCGAATTCTTCTAACTATATATGAATATTAATCCATAATAAATACAAAACACATTGTGCTTTATTTTACTTTTTTCGTTGTATTTTTCCTGAACAAAATACATTAAACAAGGTATTTAAAATATGGCTGGGAATCTGAAGAAATACACGTATATATTTCTATGTGTAAGCAGTATTCTCACACACTGCTTGGACGGCTGCAGCAGGTTACAGCAGGTTGCTGTACTGCTCATCTGCAGCAGTCAATATGAGTGAGTGCTTTGCCGAGTTTTAACTGTTCTGCAGACATATACATTCCATAAAGTTCTCCTGCTAGACGGTCTTGGTGCTAGACAAAGTTGTGAACATTGTGACAGCTTGAAAACAGAATGTATTTTGGTGCTATGCAGATGGCCCGGCTGTCAGAATAGGGCTGCTGTGGGAATACTCACGTTTAGATTTACTGTAGATCTGCATTTTATGTTAAAATAACTGGCCTCACAACAACACTTTTCTCTGTCTCTCTTTCTCTTTCTCCCTCTCTCTGTATCTCTCTCTCCGTCTCTCTTGCTGATTCCACCTTTTCTCTCCCCTAGCCAGCTGATGACCTGCTGGCATCACATACACACACACACATGCCTGAATGATGGCAATAGATCACTCACATGACCCCATGTGTCTTCTGAATGTGCAGCACTGTATCATCCACAGATCTGACCATTCATTCACATGATAATCAGTGTAGAAACTCTAAATTCATGAGGTGCGAATGTTCTTATTTATTGCAAGATTTACTAGAACCTTTTTACTAGTCTCAGACTGAAGGAACAGTATGTCTTTTGCAGCAGCTGTTCAGTTAGAGTCAGGAATAGGATTAGGGTTAGGGTTATACCCTGCTCAGCTTTCTTTTTTAAAAATGTTCAGGGAGATGTTTGGCTCTTATACATAAGAACAGAACTTAATTTACTATGTTTTTGTCTTTCTAATAAGGAAACTATGTGTTACAACAGTTTTTGGGGAATGGTTCAGTGCACCATGAAACGTCCAATTCCCTACCATATGATATGATTTTTTTAGTTGAGAATCATTCCGAATTAGTTTTAAAAATACACTGAATATACAGTTTTAACTTTTAACTATAATAGCTTGACCAATTTAATTTTTGGCCACACAAAATCCCAAATATTACAATAAGTAATTATAATTGATTATAACATTGCAAATACAATGCTACTTCATACATTTTTTTCCTTGTAAAGCAACATTTTTATCCTCAGTACTGACTGATTCTCAAAGCATCACTGCACTCTGTCAGGAGACAAAATAGCTATTAGTTATTCTATTTAGAGCAAATCTGCTGTCTCTGTGATTAGTTTGTTGTTGCTCGGCTAATGTGGTTTTTGCCTGGTGTGTATTGTGCTCTGTTTGGGGTGGCTCAAGACACAGATGTTGCGTGATCTCATTGCAAGTTTATCCAAAGGCCCTGCCACAAACAGACGAGGAGGATATCGGCCCTGAGGCTCAGCGTTTTACTGTGTAGGGTTTTAAAGAAATATCAAATGTGTGGAGTGTTGTCAAAGCTGACTGACAGGACAAAGCGACAGCGTTGGAGATTATTCACACTGCAGTGTGCTCCTAAGGTCAAATTAGAATTCAGAACAGCAGAATGAAAGTGCTGAGGTTGGGGGATATTTTAGTAGATAACAGGAAATGCCGGGTTGAGGTTTGAGGACAAGCCATTAGAGTTTCAGTTAGAGAGAGCGAGAGAGAGAGAAAGAGAGAGAGACAGAGAGAGAGAAATATATGTAGTGAGTGATTGTGAGAAAGAGAGACTTTGAACTGAACAGGAAAAAAACAGGAGCAAGATAAATTGATATTGGTTACATCATGTTAATTCCCACCCACAATATTGTTATGGATATCATCACTGCATTTTAGTCAAACTTTAGTTTCACCAGAGATTCACACAGATACACAGAGTAGCTCTGGTTTCACAAACTCCCATTAAACTGTCATATCACAATCCCATGCTTTATTTGATGTTTGTACAGCTGTTTTGGTGTGTTAATGGTTTGGGCACCTTCACAACTCATGATAACGGTCCAAGTGCTGTCCTCTCATTCTTAATGTGCTTGCCTCCAGAAATGAATGACTAGTGTGCCATTAAGAGTCATCAGGTAACATAATACAGATGTCTTACACATGTTTTTCTTTAATACAGTATCATGATAATACTGTAAATCATGATAAAAGATTAAGTAATTAACATTAAGTGTTATTTCAAAAATGATTTGATCTAAAAGAGAGACACACAGGAAGGCCTGACTTTTCATAGAAAAATGCAAGCTAGCCAATTCTGTCTCTCTTTTTATGCAAAACTCACTTACATGTTATGCAAAACTCACTTTAGTTATAATAGGTCTATGGGCTATACAAAACATGTTCATGAAGTTCTTTGCACAAAATCACTCACATAAAGAGATCTCACCAACTTTATTCTTGACAGTTTCAGTCCCTTTCAAATGGAGCCGAGTAGGGGCTCTGTCACTTTTATGCAAATAACCTGTTGCTGGCCACGCCCCACCCATCCCATGCTAACGCTGTGCGTTTAACACACGTGAAAATAGCAGAAAACAGAGGCGCTATCCAGCCCTATATGTTCGACCCCAAGTCGAACCCAGAGCAAGATGAACACAACACTCTTTGCCTGTAGGCACAGTGTTCGGCATCTTATGCGTGCTCGTAAAACCAGCAGACAAAAACCGGTAGATCTTTAACTAATGTAGTGGGT
This sequence comes from Bryconaethiops microstoma, assembly GCA_037577275.1. NCBI lineage: Eukaryota > Metazoa > Chordata > Actinopteri > Characiformes > Alestidae > Bryconaethiops > Bryconaethiops microstoma. Next base: position 17,070,542 of record JBBJLS010000002.1, on the reverse strand, counting down.
GGGGGCTCGACAGATTAGGGGTAGTTCTATGCAAATTTCTCAATTTGTACGTCACAATGGGGGCAGTCCAAACGGCTTGTAGAAGCATATGATTCCTGACATCAAAATCTTTCAATTGATTCACAGAAAACAGATGGATGTTTTTTTTTGCACTTGGAGTGTTTATAGGAGCAGTAGAGACCCAAATGGAAATACTGAAGGATGCAAAAAATGAGTTTTGCATGATGTGTCTGCTTTAAGAACCATCTTATAATCTAATTGCCATATGCTTGTTTCATTTTCTGTGCTTCCTTTAGAGCGTTTCAGGAGTAGTGGATGCTTCATGGTGTCTGTAAAAGTGATCAATGAAGACATGTCATGTTAGTTTTCTATACTGATGTGGTGCAAGTTGTTGGACAGTGAAAGAATACTTCAAGCAACCCATTTTACATATTTAGCACTTTTTATGGCCTTGAAGTCCTAATTCACTTAGTATCAGTACTTTGTTTTTCTTCTCAAACCATTACAGATATATTGCAAGATATTTGTCTGCTTTATTCTTATGAAAGTTGAAAAGGCCATGCTCAATGTGGGCTTTAGCATGGGACTGTTATTGTTTAAACTTATCCATTACAATGCATCAGCCACCCAGCATTACCTCCTGCGTGTGTCGGAACAAATACTACAGATGTCAGATTTAGTAAAATGTGATTTATCCTAGCTCTTTCGTTTGAGGTCCCAGCCCGGCCTTAGAGGAATTACGGGTCATTTCGGGTTAGGACTGATTGTGAGTGTGGCTTTTTTTCTTCTTTTGGTTGTGGAAAGGGTTCATTTATGGGATTTAATGATGACTTTTTTTTTGGTTATTCAACTTTTACTCTAACTATTTATCCTTTTCAAGTTTCGGTCTTCCTAACTGATTAACCATCATCAAATGATCAATCTATACAAACCTTGTTTGGGAGATCTGCTTTGACAGATTATTACCAACTGCTCATATTTACTTTTAATCACTGGAAAAATTGAAATGTTGTTTGCAATTGTTAAAAATAAAAATAAAATGTAGTTCAAATATGTTATATCATTTCCCACTAAACTACTTCCCCCAGCGCGAACACACGCACACACACACGCACACACACACACACGCACACTCACACACACACACACCGATTTCTAAACCACAGAGTAGTTGATGGCCGCGCAGAGGAATGTGAAGTATGCACGCTTGAGGAAAGAAGGGGGAGCTCAGAGCAAGAAGTGAACGTTATAAGCATATATGTCACTGTATATAATATTCTGGCGTACATAATCATGTAAATGCAATCTTTAATATGAGCGGTTAAAAACAAAGTGACAAATGGTAATATTGTTGGCTCATGAGTGTGTTGTTGTTCTCCGTACACCCCTATGGCGGAGAGCGCGATGGTTTGGTCCGTAGTGGGAGGGTCTGTTGTGCGGGGAGCTCGGTGCAGATCAATGAACGGAGCTAAACAAACGGGTCGGGTGATAGAGACGAGTCGAGGATTTTTGGTCCATACAGGGCTTTTCCACACACTTCTGTGCTGAAAATAAGTCCCGAAATAACAAGTAAGGTTCCGTCTGTTGAGTCTCTATGTTATATAGAATCAGATGTACAACTTTACCGGCCCTTCATTTCTCGGACTCTAGCCCTAACAAGCGAGCGACCAGCACCACCACCACCAATAACTGACAGCAGAATCGGGAAAGTCGATACTTCTTCCAGTTCCAGGATGATCTTTGCGAATTCTGGCAACCCGCTGAGAACTACATATCGTAAACAGGTAAAAATGTGATTTTTGCAGAGCTCAGCTGTTTGTTGAGGTTGTATTGGACTTTAATAAAAGTGTTTTTGTGAAGATAACCGCTCGAAATACCGTGATAGGAGAGTGCTGTGCGTTTAGGTTACCTGGTGATAAAGAGCCTCAGCAGCAGGGTGCGTTGCCAGGTAGTGACTACACAAATCCTCTTTTATGAAATGTAGTTTATACTCAATTTATAGTGTCATTGAAGGTCCCATCAAGCCTAAGACGAATTGTGGCATATTGTACAGCCTCTGTGGCTTTTAAGTCGAGGACGTTTCCTTCTGGTTGTGTAGGGTGTTGTGGTTCATTGGGAGAACAGACATTTCCTCTTTATGGGATGTAAACACTGTTCTCTTATTGGACATTTACACACGACCGCTATTTAACTTTTCTACTATTATGCTTTCAACTGTTTTTACTAACAATCTATCCATTTCAAGCCTTCGTAACTGGGTAACCACTGTCAAATTTACAAACTTAAATGTGATCTGCTTGGGCATTGGGAACCAATCATTCGAACTTACTTTTAAGCATTTTGCTATACATTTTTTTCTGTTTTGAAAGCAAGTCACAGATCAGAACTATGTTTGATGCACCTGTAACCATGACCACAGTTCAGGTAAAGCTGAGCCCGCATGACCTTGCCTCAGCTGTCAGTCATGATAGAATAAGATAGCTTTGCCTCTGCAGATGCTGCTACATTAAAATGTTGATAAAATGCTAATAATATGTTCTGTGTTCTTCCCTTCCCAATTATGAATTCTGATTTATCAGCACATCAGCAGATTAATTGGTTGATAGCAAGAGAGGGAGAGCGAGACTCAAGAGGATTATGCATATTCATAGGCAGGTTTAGCAGGGTGACAGTGTGTGAGAGGAGGAGAGGAGCAGGGAGAGGTGAGCAGCTTTCAGGGCGAGGCCTCTTAATGCTAGGCCAGAGTATTTCCAGCGCGGATATGACGAGCTATCTGAGTCTGGGGCAGGCCGATAAGAGTCTCGTCTCTCCCCTCCTCTCTCTCCCGCACTCTGCTCGCTCTCTCTCTGCCTTTCTCTCTCTCTCTCTCGCTCTCTCTCTCGCTCTCGCTCTCTCTCTCTCTCTCTCTCTCACACACACACACACACACACTCTTGGAGATGAATACACAACCATAAGGAACAAACAGGCTTTGAGAAGGTCAGAAAATGCAGGCCTGTTGAAAACTGGCCAGGAAAGAGGACCATAAGGCTGAAAGATAGACTGTAAAAGGAAAAAAAATAGACAGGGCAATGCTAACTCTCTTCTCAAAGATGCTCATTGTCCTCTTGTTGCCCCAACCAATGGAACACTTCCTGGTAGAGAGTCTGTGCTGTGCTGGGAAAATCAGAAAATTTGCTCTTTTTTGTGCCAAATGTAGTCTTAACAAATGATGCCTTGGAATGAATGAACTAGGTCTTACTCTGTACAAAGGCACACTTGGATGTCATTAGAAATGTATTGTTTCATTATTTTCTCTCACACGGACAATGTCTTATAGTCTCTGTGAATCTACTGGGATGGATTTAGGTGTATAATTAGATGTTTTTGCTGTGCAAGCTTTCAAAAAGATGACCATGCACTTTTAGCAGTGCATCCTCTAGGACTACACCAAACGGAGAAAATAAATGTTTACTGTTCTCACTTGGCAGTATATGCACAGGTAATGTAACCTTAAAGGGAAATTCCACAGATTAAAAAAATAAACATAATTAAATCATTAAGATGTCAGCAAAGGCCTTCAGGTAAAAATATGCCTTAGTAAAGAAACTTTAGTGAAAGTAGCAACATGCCCAAAGCATTTAATTCTTATAAAACATGAATGCTGTTACATGAAATAAAAAGAGGAAGGTAGGCATGAAAGTTTTGGCCCAAATCTTTTTTTGTTATTGTTTTTTTTCATATGTTAAAGGTGTTTTACAGCAAAGAAGTAGACAAAGAAAATCTGTTGACTACTGACTACTGTTGTCAACATTACAAGTCTCAAAATTAAAGTGTAAAGTAACCGTTTGTCATGCGTGAACACAACATAGCACACAGTGTGAATTCTTTCTCTACATTTACCCTATTCAACAAGTGAAGCAGCAGGCAGCCAGGAACACAGCACCCAGGGAGCCGTGTGTGATGATTGTACATTGCTCAAGGGTACCTCAGAGGTGCCACTAGTACTCCTGGGATTCAAACCTTCTGGTCACAGGGCTAATTCCCCAATAGGCCAAAAGCTGCCCCATGTAGGTTCAGACACATGTAGGTTCAGTGGCTGTTTTGGATACAATATAAGGTGGCTATTTTTGATGTGACCCACTTGGGGTCAATATGTTTATCTACAATGAACATTTCACATCAAGCTGCTTGATTTACATCTAAGCAACTGGATGATGCATAATTAAAAAAAAAAAGATTTACTCTTCTGTAAGTGGACAACCTTAAAATTAGGAAAATGTCTATGCATGGGCAGGCAAAGGTCAGTATTTGGGAAACACGTGCATGTGTTAGAGAGCTGTAAAATTGCCTGGGACACAACAGAAAGTTTTCACTAACACTTGCCACAGATACAATAACATCATCCTCAACAGTGGTGCAACACGAACCTGCAGTCACATAACAAAAATGCGGATGTTGAAGCACAAATCACAGCAGGCCTCAAACTAATAACTCACTAGAACTGAAAAATGACCCATGTCTGTAGAAGTACAACAGATTTGAGTACGTAAGAGACAAAGTTCATCTGCATTTCTTTTGTAGATAAACTGAATGAACTTCACTCCACTTGAGGGTCTGTTTTTCTGTTTTAGTTTTTGCCAAAATTATAAAAAATGAAGAGAGAGAGCAGAGAGATCAGTGAACTCTTTGGTAGCTGGTCATATTGAAACTGTAAAAATAGAGCCCAACCTCTCCAAGTTAATTGTTCAGGTAGTTCTTTTATATCACCATTACTCATGGTAGAATTTTTCTGATGTGTTCCTCTTTACCTCTACAACTGATCTGGGCTGAGCTGCTTTTTCTTGCATCTTTTTTACCTGTTTTTATTCTTCAATAGCTAGTATTGGTCAGTGCAGTCGCATTAAAAATTCCTTGGTTGTTTGTGATCTCTCCAGCAGACAGGCCTAATCTAAAGACAAGCATTATATGTTGTATTTTAGTTACTAATGGTGCATTTTTAGTTTGGTTTTACATTGATTATGCCCTAATCAAAAGTGACCAGTAGCGAGTTACTCAGCTATATGTAGTCAAATATAAATTATAATTGGACTTGTGTTTTCCTTAATATTTTTCCAAAGTACGTATGTGATGAAAGGAATCTGTTTTACTGAGTTACGTTTAATCTTTTTGTTTTAGACCAAGAGAAGAGAATAGCACCTAACTAATATCAGTTCCTTTGCTGATAGGTGCTGGATGTCCTGGGAAGTTGCAGTTCCATAAGTTCCTCAGTACTTACTCAGTTCTTTTATACTTGAATACTTCTACTTGAGTCTGGGTTTGGCCTGCTTTAATAACCTCTGGCTCTAGCATCCTCTCAAAACACTCCTTTGATTGTTACATGACTTTATCTATAGAATGTGTATCCACTCTGCTTTCTTGTTTAATGCAGAATTTGCATAGATTTTGACCTTATATATAAAAAAAAAAAAACTACACCCGTGATAGTGTAGATATTGGTTCTTGTCTTTGGAAGTCTTACCCCTTTTTGGACTCATTATTCTGTCTCTTTTGTCATGTCACAGCCTCAGCCTCTGTGCGAATCTTTTAGATTATGCTATGAAGTGACATTGGGTTGCCAAGCCATTTGAATATGAACTTGAGCCTGTCTTCTGCCATAAATGCTCCCTTTGTGTTGAGACCTTTAATGGAATGATATTTTGTTCAGCATTACTGGATTTCACTGAGTTGAGACCTGTTTTTCAGCACCCTGCAATCTCAGCCTTGTGCAGCAGGGTTTTGGCTTTGATGAAGCTCTTAAATGCATGCTGGACTGAAAATACAACTGACAATTGGTGAATGATATAAAATATCAAAAGTCAAACTTTTTTTTATTGTCTTTGATGGCATCTGTTCCTTCAAATCGTGCTTAGTTCAGTCAGAAAATCTGAGGGACCTTTATTTGAGTAATGACGAGAAGAGAGAGAAAAAGACACAAATAACCAGATTTGGACAGTTGTCTTTGACCATCAATGGAAAAAGTCAAAGACAGCATTCACCGAACCTGCTTGAGTAGATTTGCATGTAAGTAATCTAATGAGGCACAGTGGCTGTACCTGAGTCGTGCCATGTTCCCTAACGAGGCCTGTCTCAGCTGTCCTGCCTCTCTCAGACAGCTTGAGTGGAGAAAGGAAACAGTGGGATTCTAAAAGGAAATTCCTGTAGATTTGAGCTTCCAGACAGGGATTTATGCCTGGAACTAAAACATTTGAGACAAATCATTTCAAAGTGTAGCACAGCCATTATTACAGTGTATCAGTTATATTTGAAGTGCACATGCAGAAATAAGGTGGTGATATATTTAACTATTGATAAAATTCAATATCATGATGTCATAGTTTCATATTATTTGCTCTTTAAGTTTGAATGAATACGGCAAACTTCCCGATTTCTGTTACTGTAATCTCGCAAATTCTCTTTTATTTTGACTGTTTTGTTCATTATTATTATCAACTCTCTAAATCACCCAACAAGATACATTACTGTTAACTATAAGGTTTAGTATAGTGTGTGTGAAGTGTACAAAACAGAATTGAAAAAGCTGAAAATTGGTTACCAAGAGGAAGACTGCTATTTTATGAAGCAGCGTGTTATGGATACAAATGTTACCAGTGCAATTGAACATTATCAGTATAGTGATGGCAATAGCAGTAGGGCTGTGTAATGTCAGCAACTTCACAATGTTATGTATCGTGACACAAGCATAAGAGTACAATACCATGAATGTCAAAAATGACCAAATGTACAGTTGAAAATTTTGGTTACTGTTTGGTCAACCTTAAAATTAGGAAAACTACGTATGCATGGGCAGGCAAAGGTCAGTGTTTGGGGAAACACGTGCATGTGTTAGAGAGCTGTAAATTTGCCCAGGACACAACAGAAAGTTTTCACTCACACTTGCCACAGATACAATAACATCATCCTCAACAGTGGTGCAACACGAACCTGCAGTCACATAACAAAAATGCTGATGTCGAAGCACAAATCACAGCAGGCCTCAAACTAATAACTCACTAGAACTGAAAAATGACCCATGTCTGTAGAAATAAAACGGATTTGAGTACACAAGAGACAAGTGGTTCACATGCCTTACTCTAACTTTCTGCATTATCTGCATTCCTTTCGTAGATAAACTGAATGAACTTCGCTCCACTTGAGGGTCTGTTTTCCTGTTTTAGTTTTTTTTTCTGTGTTTGCCAAAATTATAACAATAAAGAGAGAGAGCAGAGAGATCAGTGAACTCTTTGGTAGCTGGTCATTTTAAAACCATAAAAATAGAGTCCAACCTGTCCAGGTTAACTGTTCAGGTACTTCTTTTATATCACCGTTACTCATGTGGGAATATTTCTGATGTGTTCCTCTTTACATCTATGACTGATCTGGGCTGAGCTGCTTTTTATTTAGAATTGTGACATTTAGCTAAAAAATCAGTTTTATCTGGGATGTTATTTCTTTGCCATCGTTTTTTTTTTTTTTTTTAAAACATTTTCTGTATCTTTACTCCAACTAGAACACTTTTCTTTATCAGGCTTAAGTAGAAAGCAGGTGCTAGGGCATCCCCCCCTCCTCACAAAGCAAATTTAAGGCTTCCTGTTCAGCTTTCGATTCAGAAATACTTTCAAGATGAGCAGTAATGAGCATGGTAGTGCAGTCAACTATATTCTCAGAAGCAGCTTTTGTGTGAAAGCACCCGACAAAAAAAAAAAACAAGTGCTAGCTTTTTCCTGGCCATGTAGTCTCTGACCAGGATTGGATAAAAGGTTAAATGTGTAAGGATTATGAGAGCAAGAGCAGACTGTACTGCCAGTGTGCTGTTGTTCTGAGGACACCCTTTCGGATAGGTGGTAATTTAATCTTTGCTTGCTAGTCTGCACACACCTTTAAGAAGCAGTCCATGGGGCAAAAGGGAGGAAAGCAGTCAGGATGCAGGCCTTAAACACTTCTCCTGGTTTGAAATCCCTGCCAGTGAATGTTGACTTGCAGGACTGAGGAAACGTGCAAATGCTGGAAAGACGATCAGAGCCACTGGAGCCCGCCCAGCCTGCCATTGCTCAACTCTGTCACTGCTTCATTCTTTGGATTCCAAACGCTTCCTCTTTCTTGTGACTGCTCGAAAATACGGAGAAAGGCAGAGAAAGGGGGTAATCAGAGTGTAACAGAGGGAGTACTTGAAGAGGAAAAGCTCCCCCAGCTCAGAACATCTGTGTCCATGCAAACAGGACGGAAGTGATTGGCTCTGCCACACAAGAGCTCTTTTATAATGTGAATAATAGGGCCGTCTAACCGGCACACTCAAAGCCTGCCCAAATATCCCCCAAGATTTTTTCTGCTATGTGTGGTCTTTGAATAGAGAGCGTGATTCCAATTAAGGGGTTTATGTTCCTATATGAAGTGTTGCGCACTTCTGTGGCTAACTGCAGAAGACCCATGAACACGGATCATGCTTTAAAAGAAAGGTTGTCCTTATCTGTTGAATCTCAGAAATCCTACCAAAGCACATTTATTGCTGGGAGGTTTGGATTTAGTATTTTTCTCTCATGTCCACATGAGGTAATTCCTTTTTTAAATGGCATGTGCAGTGAATTTCTTCAAAGTTAAAAATGCTACTTAATATGTGCTCTGTGGTTGGGTGATAAGGTTAAAGCGTACACCTCTTTTGTTTTTGTGTGCTTAAAATAAAATCCAGATATAAGTGCTGGGAGACGTTTCTGTATGGCACATACACATGCGCGCGCACACACCCTTACTGTAGGGTCGGACGCAGCGTTGTCATTCTTTTCCTGTTGCTTACTTTTCACTCCCAGACATGTCTCTGGCTGGTTTGCATGTGAAGACCTTGGCATGCAAGTTGTTTCCTGTGTGTGTGTGTGTGTGTGTGTGTGTGTGTGTGTGTGTGTGTGTGTGTGTGTGTGTGTGTGTGTGTGTG
>JBBJLS010000002.1:17003395-17043324 GCA_037577275.1 Bryconaethiops microstoma | reverse complement strand
AGAACACCTTTGGGATGAATTAGAGTGGAGACTGTGAGCCAGGCCTTCTCGTCCAACATCAGTGTCTGACCTCACAATAGTGCTTCTGGAAGAATGGTCAAAAATTCCAATAAACACACTCCTAAACCTCTTGAAGAGCTTGCTCAGAAGAATTGAAGCTGTTATAGCTGTAAAGGGTGGGCCGACATCATAATAAACACTATGGATTAAGATGTCAGTTAAGCTCATATGCGTGTAAAGGCAGGTGAGCGAATACTTTTGGCAATATAGTGTGTGTATATGTATGTATACACACACTATAGTGTGTGTGTGTGTGTGTGAGAAATTATATTTTTAATATTAACTATTTTAATAAGATAATAAGACCACGTGTCTGTTATATTCTTGCAATGTTGTGATGAATGAACTAATATAAATAATCCACATCTGCTATGAATTTTATCTGAAGTACACTGGGTTAGTGTTTTTTGTTTTTGTTTTTTTGTTCTTCTCGTGTTTACCATTTTGTAGATTGGAGGTTATGTTCTGGCAGTGACGCGATCAGAGTGTTTTTAATATCTCAGCTTCCTGTGAAGGAAACACTAGGTGTTCTATGTTGAGACAATAGTAGTATTTGTTTAAGGTGTGTAATGTGGTCTTACGAGTTACACTCGCGTGATTCACGTCTGTCATTTGTGTGTTGTAGTTCATGCCGGCTAATGCTGTGATGCAGGGCGCATACATCCCTCAGTACACTCCTTTACAGCCGACTGCAGTGGAGGTAAGTGGAGCCGTGTGTCACACTCTTCTCTGAAAAAATTATTAACATCAGGGATGTACAATCAGAATCAGTCAGGAATGGAATCAGCATAAGAAGACAATGTCATAGCATAACTGTGCATAATTCATTAAATAATCAAAAAAAAGTTTGTTCAAGAGTTTGCTCTAGCTTTCATTGGATCACTTTATTTTAAGAAAGAAACACATTTTTATATGTGAATTTAAAACATCCCTTTGATCTGGTAAAGGGCAAATAATATTTATATTTTGACATCAGTTTATAAGAACGTAATATACACGTGCGTCTGTGAGCTTCAGGTTAAATAGATGATTAATAAAAATGGGCAAAAAAATTGCCCTCGGTCGGTTTGGCTATAAAGGAATCTGGGTCAGTCATAAAAATTTATGATCAGTGCATCCCTAATTGTTCTAAATTTTTAGAGCCTTGTACTTCGGTCAAAAACTGCAAGCTGTTTTATTCCATAGGAGAATAGTCCACAGCCTCAGGTGGAGTCCGCTGGTGACCATTCTCCCTACACCTACCAACAAACCAAGTGATGAAGAGGTACAGCTTACAGTTCAGGCAAATATTCCCTCAGTTCGAATAAAACGTCAGACATCCTATTCTGCACTACAGCATTTACCACTGGATTACGGAAGATCATCCCAGCTCTGACTCTTCTAATCCAGTAACCCTGAGTTTTGGACTGAATTGGCCTGTGTTTCAGGGAAGAATTCAGAGTGAATAAAGATTACGCTGTGCAGCAACAAAGTGTTTATTTAATTTGTCCTGTTAAGTTTCATTTTGTTTTAAAATGATTAATCTTATTTGTTAATCTTATCAGTTATTAATCTTATCTGTTGTGTTTCTCCAGGTCCCTCGGTGCTCGGGAGACCGTGAGGGGAATCTGCTTCAACAATCATGCTTCCTCTAATGGACGAAGCTCGACCGTTTGATCGGCGTTTGCACAGGTTTTACGATGAGTTTCCTCTGTTTTTAATACAACTATCCAGACTATTTTTGGTATAAGTTCTAAAAGGTGCAAATAAAAGAAATTTCATCAAAGGATGCTAGCTATCGAAGAAGAAAATGGAAAAATGAAAAAAAACAAAAAAAAAAACATTTTATTTTAATAGAAAGAACGTTTATTTTTACCAAGGAATGGTCACGTGGATTCAAGAACTCAATGGATCATGTGACTAGGCATGCATGGTAGCAGAGGTGTCCATTGTTAATATTTTTTATGATTTCAGATTTGTGTGGTTTTTTTTGTTTTTGTTTTTTTTCCTTTTCTTTTTTTCTTTGTACTGAGCTGATTTTGTTGTTTGAAGAGATTTATTGGTTGGACATCCTGAGAAAGATGGGTTTTTTTGTGCTTGCAGTGTGAGTGTTGCTATGGTGAAGTGTTACATGTTTCCTCTTGTACAGTGTGTTTTGTCTTATTGATCCAGAATGATTCTCTGTCCCTGTCTCTCTGTCTCTCTCTCTGTCTCTCTCTCTGTCTCTCTCTCTGTCTCTCTCTCTGTCTCTCTCTCTGTCTCTCTCTCTTTCTCTGTGTCTCATACAGTTTGCCTTAAATTTTTTCCATACAGCTGTACAGGTAGCCTCTAGCCGAGGACGAACTGTTAAAAATCAGCTACAGCCTTGTAAATCAGCTGAATAGGGCTTTTCTTAGGAACTAGCTAATGAAATTCGCTTTGCCTAGTTTAGGTGTTTTTGCTTTTTACTGATCTTCATAAAGCTTTTAGAATAGAAAATGTGTTGAGTGATGAAAGGTGATTGAGTTTAAATAAGGTGTAATGTTTTTGTAATCGGAGAGACAAAGTCTCCGGTTGTTGGAATGTGGTAGAAATTTTGCTGAATGAACACATTTTTAAATTGCCTTTTAGTAAAAAAAAAATGCTGTTGTAGTTTAGCTGATCATGAACATGTGGGTGGGGAAAGTCGGTTTTGTTTATTCCTTTTTTTTTTTTTTTGGAAGGGACGGGGAAGATAATTGTTTTTTATTTTAGTATTTCTTTGTTTTGATGCAGACAGATGTGCTTTTGTGATTATGTACAGATGAATAAGCCTTCCACAGGCAACTTTCAGCAAGGGTTCGGTGGAGGTTACCGGAGGAGATTGATTTTTCTGTAGATTTTAGTTTGTCTAGCTCTTCTAGGAAGCAAACAGAACTCGGCACTTTCAATCAAAGTTTACTTCACCAAAGACAGTGAGCTAGCAAACAGATAGAGTAAAGGATATAATGTCATTCTCCCCTGGGCAGGATAAAAATTCTAAGACTTTCTACTGGACTAGACTGCAATTTCGAGAATGTGCCTTTTTTGTATATATGCATCCAGCTGTCTTTAGTTGTTGTCAAGGTGTGGACACATGCATGAAGGAAGATTTGGATCCAACAAGTGCCACAAGCATCACTACAGAGCACATGAAACTGAAATATGAAACTAGAACACGCAAAAGGAGAAGTTTGAAACTATGAACTGAGCAGCACAGTGATACTCTGCTTCAGCAAGAAAGTTTGTTTATTTTATTATTCAAATCACAATAGGCTTTAATTTTGGCTTTATTGGGTTGTCTTCCACAAGACTGTCTTTTTGAACTGGTGGTCCTGTTGACCAATTATCTACCTCAGAGTTGCGTTCTCCTCTGTTTTGATTGGCCGGGCTAGCAGGTTCAGCCCGCCCCTCCAAACGGCTAGCTCTGGAGCTGCCCACATATACACTTGTTTTATTTTCAGGTTGTTATGAGATGCTTTTTGATTTTTTTTTTTTTTTTTTTGGTTTTGTTTTCCTCAAACTAAATTTTTTAACGACGTTGTTATTATGAGGATAGATGTGCGTTAAACGTGATTTAGTCTTGTCCAGACATTCAGTTTCATAGTTTCAAAAGCAAAACACTGCTGCTTAATCACAGGATGTTCCGGTAGTCAACAAAGTCCATTGAAAAGAAAAAAGAAAGAAGGAGAGAAATAAAGAAAAACAAAATCAAAACTGAAAGTTGTGGTATTTCTAGGATCTGTGTTCCTGAGACATCGCCGCTGTTCAGTCCCAGTCCAGACTTTAGGCAGCACAAACCTCACTGCTCTGCTCTTGTATGTGTGTGTTGGGGCAAAGTTTAAAGCATGCTTGAGGTGTGTGTGTGTGCGTGTGTGTGTGTGTCTGGGTGGGCAGAGATTGAAGGATGTGTGCGCGTGCGTGTGTGTGTTGCTTGAGACTGTGGAATGCAGGAGCATGAGTCTTGTGTGGGCGAAGCTGCTAGTAACACCTGAACCAAGTGCCAATGTATAGCTGGATGAAAGAGTGGGAGACATGCAGAAAGAGTCGCTCATGAACGTGAAACATCACATACTAGACAGCCATTAAGTTATGACAAAAAGTAATAATTTATGAACAGAGAAGTTTTGTACAGACTGTTTGAAGAAAAAAAAAGTTTTTCATAGAGAAATCTATATGAGAGTTATTTTTATTTTATTTTCGTTTGTTTTTACATGTGCCACAAACTTGCCTGTGGTAACTTGTCTGGTTAAAGAGAGACCTTCCTCTGTAATTTTTTTTTTTTTTTTTTTTTTTTTGTGGTGTTTGTCAAAGCCAAAAAACTTCTTTTCATTAGATTGTTCCTTAAGCTTTATTTCTTTGTTTCTTTGAAATTTTTTAATAAAAGCCTAAATTTAGTAGGTTGAGTAGACTTTCCATCTTTATTTGTGGCTAATGCAAATAAAAGGAGAAAAACTGTTTTCAGTATAGTAGCCCACTGATTTGCAAGGGAATATCCTCGTGATCCTTGTGGATATTTGGTATTGAGACAACCCAGTGATACACACTCCATCTGTGTAACAAGGGGAAACAGCTTTGCATTGAAGTCCAATGTGAAGTCCACTCTTTCGAAATGTAATTTTATACTAATGTTTTAAATACTTATTTTAACTAATAATCACAATGTTTAGAAACATATTCCCCACCAGTTGGTAGGAGGAAACCAAGGAACTGAAGCTTCTCACTCGAACCACTAGTGGGCAGAGTTGTTGTGACAATTTGGCTTAGAAGTACAGCAGCTTTCTCCCAGTGTTTTCCAGCCCTTTTCCTACAGTCCCTCTGCAATTCAGAGCTGTTTTCTCACTGTGATGGTGTTTGTTAACTAGCTGCAGAATTGATTCTGGTGTGTTTGAGCAGGGAGCACTAAAACATGCTAGATTTAAGCCTCTGTAAACACTCACTTGATGCTGGCCACGACCAGATGTGAACAGAGCTACCGACATCACACTCCAGTAAAAAGTATTACTGCAGTTAAACAGCGACTCAAGATAAAGTAAATGTACCTTTTCAAAAAATAACTTGAGCAGAAGGACCAAAGTAGCTCAGAAAATGACGGTACTGAGTAACTCACAGAGCTACGGGGTAACTGTAGTTGGTCTGCATCTGTCAGCATTTTGGTTCTTCTCCTTTTGATGCTCCTGGTTTGAAGGGGAAACAAATCTCAGTTTCAGAGGTGTGACCATTTGCAAAGCAGTACAGATGTTGTAACAAGACTCTAAATACACAACAAAACTGGTTAAGTAAAGAGTGGTGAACACACCACAGCGTGAAATTCTTTCTCTGCATTTAACCAATTGAAGCAGTGGGCTGCGCCCTGGGAACAGTGTGTGGGGATGGCACATTACTCAAGGATACCTCAGTGAAGACACTAGCAGTGTTGGAATTCAAACCCACAACATTCTGATTGCAGGGACAACTCCCTAACCACTAGGCCACCAGCTGCCCTGGCTAATATTAGTGATTCAAATATGAGTAGATTAATATACCCTTGAGGGAAAAAAATGAAAGCACTAAAAAAAAAAATTTTTTTTTAATGAAAGTACTAAAAAAAAAATGAAAGTACTAATCTATCCAAACTACTTTTACATTTACCTGAGCAAATGGAGCTTCATACTGTCCACCTCTTGCCACACTTGTGTGTGTGCCTGTTCACTGTTGATTCATTTGTTGTCACGAGACAATATTACACACACCTTTGAAATGAATCATGTTTGTGAGAACTTATAAATGATCATTTTTCTTTTTCTGCTTTCGCCTGCTCCCGATTAGGGGGTCACCACAGCGGATCTGTGAGGACTTGTAAATGATATGATGTAAAATATATAAGTAATTAAAGATTCTTACAGATTTATATTTGATGAAAACTGGGGTAAGGCCTATGATCAACAGATGGGCCCAACAAGGATCTGGAGCAATGAACGACTGCAGAGGGAAGGAGTGTGTGTGTGTGTGAGTGTGTGTGAGTGAGTGTGTGGTGGCGTCATGCCACCCTACAGGAGGCCTAGAGGACCAGACGAGGAGTGAGACTCAGACTGCAGCTGTCTGCTCTCGGCCACCTGTGACCAGTACCAGGCCCAAGTTCACACGCTCTCCGAGTAAAAGGTAGAACCCTAACAGTCCAGCATTAAACTTTATAAATTAGGGTTACGTGATTATAATAGAGACTTTCACACAGTTAGAAATGGGATTATAGAACTTTTTAAGTTTTTTTCATTTTTGGGGGGTACAACTATACTGCAGGGGAAAAAATGCTTAAACAAATTTTGGCAGTTCAGTTTTTTTTTTTATTTTTATGAATTTCATTTTTTAAAAACATTTTTACAACTGTTACTTCACTGTAAACCTCTGTTTACTGGAGTGTTTTTGTGTCCCTTTTATCAGTTTTTTCTCTGTTTCAGCCATGATGCTGAAGCTCCTCCTTTGCTTCTGTCTTTTTTAAACTCATCTCCCAGCGTCTTGGAAAGTCTGAGGAGAAATCTTGCTTGAAGTGGCTTTGAGTGGTTTGATTGGACCCAGTTGTAAATCTAAATACAGTGCAGTCACAGTCATCCGCGGTCTACGCATTACTGACTCATGTGTGCTGTGCTGCCTGCTGGGACCATCGTGAGAATAAGAAGGCCACCCAACTTGCACAACACCAAAATAAAGAAGTCCCTGTTCCTCACAAAGTCAACAACAGCTGATAAATAAACAGAGAAGGGTGTCTGGCCGGTGTGCTCTGCCTGCGAGTGACTGGAGGCTGAGTCAGAAATTCTGGAACGGTCAGATCCCGTACATCTGATACCACGACTACTCTCACATCCACAGCACCTTTAGCTTCTTACTCCATATGTCCTGAATTACACCGTGTAATATGTTCCTCAACCCAATATGTTGAGCAGCGATGCACTCGTAAAGCTTCTTAGCCTGAAAGCAGAGCATTTATATTGAATTCTCAATTAAGCCAGCATTAAAGGCCCTCTCCCTTTCTTTTAAGCTGTGAAAGTTGTCGGGCAATTTGGCACTAAGCCGGAATGTCTGGGCTGAGGAAAAGCCGCCCAGGCTTTTGTTGCTGAGAAAGACCGTGTGCAGTTTTACTCAAGAAGCCGGCGAAGTCTGTTTGTGTGGAACAGTGGGGTACGCTCACACCCCACAGTGTGTTCATGTGTGACGCACACACATACACACACCACAGGGTGTACGTTGAGCTCCTTCTTCTCGCCTCCAGTGTGCAGTCTCTCAGCCTCTCGCTTTCTCTCATTCCCTCATGGCTTTCTCACTCTACTGCACCCGAAGGCTGCTGTTACACAAGAATTCAAGCACAATAAAACACACTACTCAACAGGCGTCACAGCTACTCCTATTGAGGAGGATAAGTTACTTTGACTACAAAATAAGTAAACAGGCTCTCACACAGCAGTGGTTACAGTTAATCACCACAGTGTGTTCGCATAAGCCATTTCTAACTATGGACAGGTTCTTGTAAATAAGGCAAGAACATTTCTTTCTTTTCCTTTTTTTAATGACTTGACTCACATCCAGAACCACCAAGGCCTCAAAACGTCCCTCCTCTTCTCACACATGAAGGGACTAAAGGCTCCATCTAGAGGCCTCTTCAAGGAAGAGAGCCCACCTCGAGTTTTTTACTTACACACAGCTTAAGTCACTTTCTTAAGCCATTTTGCTCTACTCGTCTGCGGATGCAGCACATCTTACACACAGCAATGTTACAGTTTATCTTGTTGCAACTCTGTATTTGTGTTGCACTATTGTTTATTGACTATAGTTTAAACGAATTCTCTGTTGACTTATTTTGTTCTTCCGTTGCACTGGGCATGCTAATGACAAAAGAATTTCCTTTGGGCTTAATACAGTTCTTTCTCTTTTTTTAATCTTATTATAAGTAGTAGTATTTTATTCCTGCCACTGTTCAATCGTTCGTTTTGTAACAGGTATTCAAACTCAAAACCAGTGGTCTGTTAAATATAAGACAGAATTAAGCCCATCTTGGAAATTCTCAGTCCCACTGACACATTGATCCAGTCCATAGTCCAGTGTTTCTCAAGCCTGGACTCTGCCTGCACTACACGTTCTATTATTTTCTTACTGACATTACATCTTCTATGAGTTTAGCGGGGTGTTTTGGAGTAAGGGCCGCTACTGTGGCCCATAAGCTGGACTGACACACACTACAGAGGGTCGTGCAAGTGTGAACGTGTTCTGATTGTGCAACGCTTCTGCTCAAAGTTCACGTTCTTAGCCATGAGATCTGTGCGGGATACTTTTTTCCCACCCGTTTTGAGGCGTATCGCGCCTTCGGCAATAGGATTGGCTAGTACTAGCTGTAGGGTGAACTATTAGCCAATCAAAGTGGAAGGTTGAAGCACTCTTAGCCAATCGTAGCACGGGGGCGGAATTTGTTGGAATACCGGTGGGAAAAACAAGGCTGTTTGGATTGTACCGCAAACATGGAGTCGAAGGGTTGGCACTTCTGTTCGTTTCTAAGTCTTGCTCTTTTCAGCTTCCTGTGCCACTGCCAGCTGGGACAGGCAAATGGGGGTGAGTAGTAATATCTTTGTTGTGCTTTGTTTGTGCGGAAAGCGCCCGGGTGTTCTTGTTTAGAACTTCCTGCTGCGGTAGTTACGGCAGCGTTCAGAAGTTATGGCTGAACTCGAACCCTACAAAAAGAGATTATATAATGTGCTCCTGGACCTGTGGAGGGGTTAAGCATGAGCAAACACCTGTCTTTACTTTGACGTTTGAATGCTGTCATTGCTTTGTTTTTGACGTGAGAAACAATAATGTTAGTACAACTACAGTTTTGCAAATGGATCACGGGACCCTGTCTGAAGATTTGTTTAGAATGGAAGAGGAAGTGAAGTTATGGGAGTGGATGTGGCCCATCATCAAAAGCAGGCTGCTGCACGTACACAAAGTATACTATATGGACAAAAATATAGGGACACACCTGTTTTCCAGGGTTTGGGCTTCTAGATCTCAGTTACTTCCAGTGCAGGGCAACCGTAATGCTTCGGCATACCAAGACATTTTGGACAACATGCTTCCAACTTTGTGAACGCAGTGTTTGGAGAAGGCCCTTTTCTATTCCTGTATGGCTGTGCTCCAGTGTACAAAGCAAGGTCCATAAAGACACGGCTGGATGAGTTCGGTGTGGGAGAACTTGACTGTCCCGCACAGAGCCCTGACCTCAACCCTATCCAACGCCTTTGTGATGAAATGTAACGGAGTGCCAGGCCTTCTCATCCAAAATCCGTGCCTGACCTCATAAAGTCTCTACAGTACGAATGGGCACAAATTCACACAGAAACACTCCAGAATCTTGTGGGAATCCAAGAAGAGCTGAAGCTGTTATAGCTGGAAAGGCGGCACCAACTCCATATTAACATGTGTTGTTGTCTATGTAACATGTCTATGTATCTGAATGCAAGTCCCTGTTGGTGTAATGGTCAGTCATCCCAGTACGTTTATAGTATAGAACTCTGGCCATGAACTGCAAGTTTCACACACAGTGGAAAGCAAACATAAAAGCTCATAATAATAAAACTGTTCCAAAATATTAACCGTAGCCAAAAACTGTTCACAGATTGCCCTGCTGATGCACGCACATGGGTGTCCTTTGGCCAAAGCTGTTACCACTTTGTCCATGGAGAAGAGGACGTTGCTAAAAGTTACACCATTGAAAAAGCCAAAGACATGTGCCAGGGCTTTGGTACTGTCTCTGGTTCTTCTATTATATTCTTCACATTATCCAAGAGTGGGCCCTGGGTTTGAGCTACTAACACTTCTCTTAATGTTTTCTAGACCTGTTAACAGTGCAGAGCACTGAAGAAAACAACTTCATTGTTGAATACAGTATGAATGTTTGGAAAGGCGACATCAACGTCTGGCTGGGAATGTACTATAGTAGTGATGGTAAAAACTGATTTTATAGTTTTGTGATTCATGTGTGATCTATGACTAACCATCCACCACCTTGTGGTTGAATTCAAGCAAAACCTCACAACAGTGTTTGAACATGTAGTGTAATACTGTTACAGAAGAACAAATGTTGTACCTTAAAGAAAAGTGGGTTAAAAGTCCTTTTAATACCCTTGATTTCAGAAGAAATGTTAAATGGACGAAACAACTTAAAACAAAAACAACTTGTTGACTACAGCGTGAATGTGTGTCATTTGGAAAGGACTGTTTCACACATCATGTGCTGCATCCTTATACTGGATTCATTTAAGTCTGAATCAAGTTATCAGATGTGTCTTCCTCCCATCAGATTCAGACATAAAAACCAACAGTCAGGAGCCCAACTAGGCCTATATTTTTTGGTGCCTTACATACTTTATTCACACTACTAGTGTCTTAAATAAGACTTTTAGGGAATGTGAATTGTTTTCTAACGTAAATATGTGTTGTTGCAATTAAGTTCACGTAAACAAAATTGTTCTAATAATACCGGTGTGACTTTAAGTAGATTACTGGACTTGTTCCATTCTTTTCTCCTTTCACATGCACCTGGAATGTTGTAGTTTGTGTTTAATCTGCTCAGAGGCAGAACCTGTCAGTGACTCTCTAGGCAGTTACAGATCTTTTCGTTATTTAATAGTCACCGGTAATTCCATCTTTCATGGAATAGTAGATTTAGATTTAGAAGAATTCATAATAAACACAACTAAATAAAGTAAGTATTTTTCAGCTTTACATTTCATCGGTAAACTTTCTGTGACAAAATGTATGCAGAGAAAAGATCATGTAGGGAATTCATTACCTCACTGAATACCTCCTGCTGTGCTGTGAAGCTAGAGGAAGCTGTATTATTCCACTTCACACAACACCAGGACATCCTGTGCATTTTAGAGAATTGTCTAGGAGTTCAGGCAAAAGAAAAGATAAAAAAAAAAATGTAATTCACTTCCAGACAACACTTTCATGTATAAATCTCAGGCAAAATATATGCATTCCAGAAGTGCTATTTGAGTGTTTATTTACTTTCATTATTTTGCCTGTTTAATATTTGAAAGGCTTTTTTTTTACTTGTAACAGTAAAAAGATCATCATCGTTTGAATAGATACCAATGAAGTCAAAGCTTAGAATGAATCTTTTTGAAAGTTGTGATACTCTATCAGTTTCTCACTCTAATTTGTATTGTATCCCTGCGTTTCACTGTTTCCCTTAGATGATGGGTTTAAATGGAATGATGACTCTCCTCTGACCTTTAAGAACTGGGAGGAGGGGGCTATGGAAGATTCGGAAGTGCCACTGATTGGCACGTGTGTGGCACTTCACGTCGCCTCTGGGAAGTGGGAGAGTGTCAGTTGCCTTGAGCAGCCAGAAAATGGAGTGGTGTGTAAAACAGCCCAGAGTAAGTTACATTTACAAAACAAATTTAAGACGCCCAGCAGAGAAAATTAACTGGCAGTCGGAAGTTTGAGAATGTGTAAGTGTAGGGTTGTAACGATTCACGAAAGAAATCATTTCAAAATAATAAAACATTATGCAATAGCATCTTAATTTGACCCATTGTTTACACAGCAAAAATAAGTTCCTGAAAATGTGCTTTTTTTTTTTAAGAAAAAAAAAGCTTTGAACTGTAGTAACACCATGAAAACTTCCTCTAATAATTGTATTTAGAAAGATCGTGAGCCATGATTCATTTTTTGCATTTGTTTTGCAGAGAAAGTAGATCCTGTAAAAAAGAGTAAGTAGAGGCCTTCATTTTTAACACTGTGTGTGTGTGTATCTTGTGTGATCTATGACTAACCATCCACCCCCTTGTGGTTGAATGCAATCAAAACGTCACAACAGTGTTTGAACATCTAGTGCAATACTGTTCCAGTAGAACAAAGACTGTACCTCCAGCAAAGGGGTGGGGAGAAGCCCTTTTAATACTCTTGATTTCAGAAGAAACGTTAAATGGGCAGATGTCTACAAATGTTTATACACAGTGGAGATCAGTAGCTTCTCGTGCTGCATTTAAGTGTAAAATGTATTATATGTGGTGATTGTGTTGTTTGTACAGCTGCTATACGCTGATAAGATGATCAGCATGTCAATGAATGTTAATGTGTTGTTTTGTCTTCTGCTCAGATGGAAATCCAGTTCTTTCCGCTCTTGTCATTCTGAGCGTGGTTGTGATTCTGGGTATTTCTGCAATCGTCTGGTTCCTGCAGCAAAGGAATAGCTCCGGTTCTTCCCTGCTTCCCTCCTTCGAGTACCATCCTCCGTTCGGAGCGCCCTCCGCTGACCAGACATGCCTGGTGGAAGCTGAAGAGATTGAGGAAGTGTCCTAAAGCCCAGAGAACCGGGGCTCACGGATACAAGTGTGTCTTCCGCTGTGCCCTGTTGGAGATTAAATGATACTGTGGAAGGGTGTGTACTGAAAAAAGATCCTGTCGGTTTCTAGCTATGCAGAATTTTAAGGTCTTTCATGTAGTTAATTATTATGCGCCATTGACGCCTCTTTGTGCTTTGGTTGATCCAGAGTTTGTCATAGGTCTTCTATACGCCTGATTTATAAAAGGAGGGAGATGAGTGAACTACATGGTGTATTTGTAGCTGATTTTTTTTTTTTTTGCTTGTACCTGTAACAGTTTGGGAAACAGTAATGGAGAAATTTTCAGTCTACGGTTTAACTGAATAACATTTTGGGTTTTTATGACTGTTGGTTCCATTTTATCAGTGAAGCATCACGAATCATTTGGTGTTATAAATTTTGACTTTTTTGAATTACAAATGAGGCTACGTATAAAAATGTTCATGAAAGTTTGGATAAGTGTTATATATTCCCAAAGACCTCCAAACTGTAAAGAGTAGTGCCCGTTTTGTAAAACCCTTTGATTAAAAAAAAAAAAAAAGAAATTGCACATATTTGCAAGTACAATTGTTCTATCCCATTCCGAGCCAATATTAGATTTTTTTTTTTTTCATGGTTATTTACAAAGTGAGATTCTTGAATACAGATACTCCCTCACTCTGGCCTTTTGATTTCAGATCTTTTCCTGCAGCATCATTATATTATAACTGCATCATTAGCCAGTGGGCATCTATTGTTGTTCTCTAAAAATGAGGAGGTGCCTTAGAAACGAAATGGATAAAAACTGAAAACTGAAGTGTCATAGCAATGAATGGCAAGTCACTTGACTACCACTCACATTCAGTGTTGCAGCTGAATCAGAGCACATATTGTAAATCACAAAGTGACTTTTCTATTCATTTAAGAATGAAAGACAACTCTGGGATGAACACTCTTTCAAATGTTTTGGATCTGTGATTAGAGTGGGATTATACTGTGTGATCCCTGGCTTTCCTGTGAAAAACCTTTTATCTGTAGGATGTCTAGGGTTTTGTGTGTGTGTGTGTGTGTGTGTGTGTGTGTGTGTGTGTGTGTGTGTGTGTGTGCGCGCGTGTGTGCGTGTGTGCACGTGTGCGCTTTCTGTGTGAACTCTACAGTGAACCCTACCATTCTTGAACTTAAATTTTGTGCTTTACTGCAGGTCAAATAGCTTTTGAGGTTCAAGATATTCTAGGAAAAATGAATGTTTCTACTAATATTGTCTCCAGTGTTATGCAAATGAGAGGTCACTCATAGAAATAAAATACTGATTATGGATTGATCTTTGTGTGTAAATAAAATACATTTTGTAGAAGTTAACCACAGATTTTTGCTCAGTCTTGCTTATTCTTGCATAAATTTCAGATTCGGTACAATGTAAAGATCCATATTCCTGGTACATGGTGCAGTGGTTAGTACTGTTGCCTCACAGCAAGAAGGGTCTGGGACTGATTCTTGACCAGGGTGTGGAGTTTGCATTCTCCCTTTGTCTGTGTGGGTTTTCTTCTACCACAAAGACAAGTATGCTAGGATTAGTATGTGTAACCTTGACTAAGGCACTGTCAAAAAGACCTGGAGTCGTGTGCGGATGCCAGTTGCAGTAGCCGCCCACTGCTCTTTGCTCATAGTGTTTGTGTGTGTGTGTGTGCGTGTGGTACACAGACTAGTATTTTAACCCACTTAAAATCAGAGGCTGTTTCACTGTTCAGTATTTGTGTGACAAAGTTCTAAATAAAAAACTGGAGAACTAATATTAGGTTTACATTTCTTCATGCTGTTACTTATTTTTCACTAAAATAATTCCAGGAATTACATTGTGGTTGAACAGAACGTGTATTCTCTATGTCTAATTTTTCTTGAGGTTTTCACCAAGTTAAAACAGAGGTAAATGTACATGTGTGGAAACTGAATGATGAAACACAGCAATATGAATAAGGACAGAAGATTGGGGCCAGATTAATTACCCCTAGAGGCATTTATACATCACTGTCAGTGATGCACCCTGGAAGTGTCATTCTACCTGTTCCAATTCAGCTCCAGTGTATCTCGGGCTACCAGCTGATTCTGGAATTGCTGATTATATGCAGAATGACAAAACTAACATTGTACCTATTTATGAAATATTCTAACTGCCGTGCATTAGCACTATTTTTTTATAGGAGCCAGGTTTTATAAGTGCACATTATGTGATTTTTTTCAAGTATGAGGCATGCTGTTCTTTTCAAGCAGCAGTTAAATGTGATAATGTAGCTGTGCAGGAAGAGCTATATTGAGCAGCGTAACTGTGAAGTGAGTCTTTTATTCAGTCCTTAGAAAGTTTTTTCCTTTTTTGAATCCTACATATTGTGCTTAAAAAAAACGACAAATAATTATTGTATAAACCAGTTAGCCAGAACATTAAAACCACCAGTACTGTGTAGGGCAAAACAGCTCAAGGCATGGACTCCATACCTCTGAAGGTGTGTTGTGATATCTGGCACTGAGATGTCAGTAACAGCACTAGAACTAGTTTGTCCAGTACTTGACTGGATTGTGATCTGGGGAATGTAGAGGTCAAAACTCTTTGTGATGTTCCTCAAACCATTCCTGAGATATTTTGTGGTGTGACAGGGTGCGTAAGGTAATAACATTGTCATGAAGTGGTGTGCTTGCACCAGTGTTTAGGTTGGCGATACTAGTCAAAGTAACATCCACATGAATGCCCAAAGTTCACCAGCAGAACATTGCCCAGAGCATCACACTGCCTGCATCAGCTTACCCTCTTCCCATTGTGCATTCTGGTGCCATATTTTACTCAGGTAAGCGCCACACACACACACGACCATTCACATAATGATTCAACAGACCAGGCCGCCTTTTTTATTGCTACATGGTCCAGTTCTAAAGCTCAGTTCCCTGTACTTTGTAGGCACTTTCAAAGGTGGAGAGGGGTCACTTTGACAGGTCTGTAGCTATGCGGCTCTATATGCAGCAAGCTGCAATGCACTTCTGACATCTTTCTTAGGTTTTCCAGCAGTTTGTGCTACAGATCAGATCAGACCAGACAGAACAGCCTTTGCTCGTCACATGTATCACAGAGCCTTGGGCGTCCATGACACTGGGCCAGTTCACTGGAGGTCCTCTTTTGGACCACCTTTGTTAGGTACTAACCACTGCATAATGAGAACATCCCACTACACGCACCGTTTCAGAGATGGTTGTTCCCAGTTGTCCAGCCATCACAATTTGGCCCTTGTCAAAGTCAATCAGATCCTCAAACATGTCCGTTTTTCCTGCTTCCAATGCATCAACTTGAAAAACTGACTGTTTACTTAGTGCCTAATAGATTATAATCGTTGACAGGTGCCATTATAATGAAATAATGTTTTTCTCCTCACCTATCAGTGGTTTAATGTTGTGCTTGATCGATGTATATATTATTATTATAATGTGTTTGTGTTACAGTTCAACTGTTGGTTATGATTAGTCCGTGAGATGCGGCTAGATGATATGCCGGGTGTGTGGCAGGACTGAACAAATGCCTTTTTGGTTTAGTGAGTTCAGGGTTATATGAAATGCATTCGTCACTGTTTGATTACTTTTGGCAACAAATCACATTACTTGTCTGCAGTTAACGAGGGAGCACCACTGTTCACTTGGACCTGGTTGTTGATTATGTAATATCGGACTGATGCCACTAGAGTGAGCTGTGCCTCATGTAAAGTTGATTCAAGTTGAAGCTGTTTAGCATGAAGGAAGATCAGGAGATTAAAACCGTAGGCATGCAACTTTCACCTCCTATTCACCAGCCATAAACTTTGCCAGTGACTTTTCTGCATTCAAGCATTGCAAGCTGAAAAAAACCCACAACAGTCATGCAAAATCATTCTCACTTTAATTGTGCCTCATGTATGGCTTCTTGCCATAAGCTAAAGCAAATGTCATTAAATGCATCAAAAGAAACTTAAAATTTGACATTAAAGGGCCATTACATGAATTTTTCAATTGCTGAGTTATAGAAAAAAAGACAGAATTATTTTATGTGAATGATGCACTGAATAGAACAATAAAAACATTACTCACATATATAAATACATATGTATAAGATTTAGCCCATTTTTAGGCCTAATCATACTTTTCAATGCTTTTGTCAGGTAGCTCTTAGAAGCAGTTAACCCTTTGGATGTCTGGTTCCAATCACTTCTGTGAACTTGTAAAGTTTCTTTAGAATGACAGATTTCACGTTGTTTATGTTTTCACTTTCTTTTTTGCATTGCATAGCATTATGCAGAAAATTATTGGAATTTCCCTTTAAATACTTCTGGTTTTGTTCTTTGTTGTCACCTGGCCAAGCCTTATCTGTTATGATTTTGTTGTTGCTTGTCAGAGGCCTCAAGAGCAGGATGTGATGGAAGGGAGCTGCTACCTTTCATTATAGTCTGGTTGCTCCTCTGCTCCAAAGTCCACAAGACTGCGCGCAGGTCAGCACATTCGCCAATATGCCTGTGACATGGATATTCAGTCTGTTTTGATCTGAACTGCCTGTTAGCTGTGAGCTGGATCTGCACCTTACACAGCTGGTTAACAGGATCAAAGGTTGCAAATAAGCGAGTTAAAACAAATGCAAAACAAGTTATTCTCTTTTTTTTTTTTAAGTGAAAAGGTTTGCATGAAGTGCGCCAAGAGACCCTCTATAGCGTGTGAGGTGATAGACTTATTCTCACTGATCTACCCATGCATGAGCAGAGAATATTTATGTCTGTCTGAGGTCGGCAGGGTCGAAAGCAAGAAGAGTGGTGTAAATTGTGTCCTGAGGACAATGGAGAGTTCTCTGCTATTCAGAAAGGAAATCATGTCATGGTGTCTGTATTTTTCTGTCCCTTATCAGAGCTCGGAGTGAACCACCACACACAGTAATGTCGGGTCAAACTCTGGCTCCAACTGGCTCAAACACATAAACACACCACCAGGATTCCTTAAAATACTCTACACATTTATTAGAAGCAAAGAAATGTAATCAACCTCCTTTACCCTCTCTCTCTCTCTCTCTCTCTCTCTCTCTCTCTCTCTCTCTCTCTCTTTCTCTCTCGCTCATATCTTCACAGATGTCTAAGAATGCAGGAATCCTTAGTGACATTTTTATTTCTTTCCCTCCCCGGTTTCCCAGGGCTCAGGAGACTGTCGCGGCCTCTTAGGTCTGGACAAGAGAGATGAGATGTGCATATGCAACAAAGCCTAATTTATTGGAGAGGAATACAATAGTTCTTGACGTGGGAGAGGGGCGGACTGGAGGAGGATCCACACGCTGCATCTGCACTGCAATAAGGACAATAGTGCAAACACTCGAGCTCACTTCTATATGCTGCACTGTAAAAAAAAAATAATTAAAAAAAACCATCAATTTGAAATAGTAAGTTAAAATAATAATAATAATAATAACCCAATATTTAGGTCAAGCCCATGTTAAGTTAAAACACCTTTTTTCTTTTTCTTTTTTTTCTTTTTTTTTTTTTTTGCAGTGTTGCGGTTTTATTTTACAAGTGACATAGGCTAAAATCTAAACAGCTACCCATATCACAATGATAGCTCTTTTTAGAAAGCATGGGCACATGAGAAAATGGTGCCTGTTCTACTGTCATCAGCTGATCTAGGGAATACACTTTCTACACTAATGCAGCATGTGCAGCATTTTCAAAAGTTTCTTGCGAAATTCTGGCGAATTTACCCTTGCCGCACGCGTATCTCTTTGACACGTCACATTTGTGTAATTAATTTCATTATGAGAATAATGAACTAGACCACAGCTAAGAAGTATTATTGGTTTAGAAATGAACAAATTGTCTATCTTCCTAGGACTCTGCTCTTACATTGGTTTTCTTAAATTGGATGTTTCTTATCATGCATAGAGGTGATTAGCATAATTAATGGGCTCCGTGATATGAGCAAGAAAAGAAAGCCTCTCGTCTGTCGTTGCCTGAGATTCCTGGAGAATGATGGCCCCAGCTTTCATTCTAATTACACTGCAGTGCGTAACGCAGTGCTTTATTTTTTTCAGACAGGCTTCAGCTTTTGTCTTCTATCTCTCCTCTGCCTGCTTGCTCTCGGCTGCTGGCCTGTTCGCCTCAAGATGGATGGCCTGTGTGGAACATGCATTACAGCAGGCCTGTCACCATTATGATTATGGCTGTAATGGCCTATTTTTGACCAAATAACACGAAAGGCGTCTCATTCACACGTCCCTGCTTTCCGCTGCTGCCTGGAGGAGGAAGGCGTTAGCACTGACCCGAAATTGCTAATTAAAACGGACAGTGCCTCGCATTAATAAGACATGACATATAGTGACAGTTGGCATGGAAATGTGCGCACCAGACAGGCTATTACAGCTGCTGCACACCAGCAGACGTTTGGTTAGGGAATGAAAACCATTTGTTCTTCTTTTGTTCCTAAACAAAATGGTGTTTGCTCACATATCTTGAACCTGCTAGAGACTTTCAGAGGCCTATAAGTGATTTAGCCAGGGGTTAAACTGGGCCTTTTCCTTATATGTGTTTTTTTTGTGTACTAAATGGATAGCTTTGAATAACTATGATGTATAGTGTCCTGTCTTGCTAAATGACTTGCATGTGGACCGAGCTAACTGATTAACAATGTTCCTAATGTGTACTTACGTTAGACAGGAAGGCCAGTGTTTTCAGTGTTGCATAGATATAAACCATTTCACACGTTTTCTGGATAAACTGTGTTGTTTCTCAAGTCCCTCAAAACCAGTAGACAACACAGTTAAACGAGTTCTTTCAGGTCCTTTAAGGTTTAAAAAAAAATTAAAGTCAGAGCAAAATTAGATGTTAGGATATTATTTTGATGCCAAAAATGATAAGCAGGGAATATAGCCAAGTGAATTAATGAACTCAGTAAAGCCACAAGTATTAGTTATAATGTTAGTTTATAATTTATCGGTATATGTTTTAATAACATAGTTATGATATCGAAGCTGAGAACCTCATACAAAATCACATACCATATAACTCCCACATTGTTTTTGCAACAAAATTGAATCCCAGTTGAACAGTTGAATCCCTGGCTATAGTCATACTATTGATTGACAAGCATGTCCACGCCGTCAAAGCAAAACCTTTGTTTTTGTTGTTTTATTTACATTATTTGAAAACATCTGCTGAACAGGAAGATTTCATGACGAACAGTTCCATGGAAATGGTTTAAAACAGTTGAAAAAAACTTTCACATTAACTTAATTAAAAGTTTTTCGTTCTCCTGAAAAGTTTCTATTTTGGATGCTTGGCATTGGCGTTGGCCTACGCTGTGAATCAATACGGCTTGAACGCTTGCTTCACAATAAAACTCATTGCAGGTTCATTGCAATTTAAGCTCTTTCGTCTACTTTACTCTCTCTCTCTCTCTCTCTCTCTCTCTCTCTCTCTCTCTCGCTCTCTCTCTCCCTTCCTTCCTCTCCCCTTTTTTTCTCGTCTCTTCTTCACAGAGGTGCAGTCAGAAGGAATCACTCTGGCATGTGCTTCTCGTGCAGGGGCCTCTCCTGTCTCCTGCCTACTCGGTACTTCTAAGCATGCCCCATTTAACACAGCCAAAAACAAAGAGTGGGATTAAGACGGCCTCTCATCTGAGGAGACCACTGAAGGAGAGCGCTGGCATGCCAAGGGAAAACTGCACCCATTCGTCTTTCCACATCAACACTGACTTGCCATGTGCTCTTTCCTTTCACAGTTTGCAATGGGGCTCGGTCATGTGACAATACAGTCCAATTATGCAAAGCTGGCATATTTTCCTGAAAAGTTACTGCAGGCCAAGTCCAGAATTTCAGTGCATTATACTGTAAGAACTAGCAGATGAGTGTCACTTCTGCATTGTTTAACAGATGGTCGTATCTTAATGCTATGCATTTATCCTTAATGTTCTTTTTCAAGTGGATAATTACATCACACACCATAATATATATCATATCTTCACAGATTGCTTTGGTATAATGTGATACTCTTCAGAATGGATGTAGGTGAAGAGATGATGATCCAGTTTGGTGCAGTCTATTCACTGAGCTTCAGGCTATCCATGAACTGCTCATCTATTCATTCAGCTCCAGAATGCTTTTCCATAGAATGTATAGGGGTTACGTGAGCTCAGCTCACAACCTGTGGCGGTACAGATCTTATAAAAGAGATGGTTATTACATATGTTGGTCATGATATCCTGGATATAGTTATGTTTAATCAAAAGTCAGACTCCTAAAGCTCCATTTGCCCACGTCTGTGTCTTCTAAATGTATTAATGTAAATGTTATGATATATGAATAAAATAAATTAAACAAATGACTATATAAATGGGTAGATGTGAGAGTTGGTGAGTTGCTGCGGTCTCTTAAAGCTTATCAGAAGATTCTGGGTAATTAACAATTAAATGTCAACGTGCTGCAGACTGTTCAATGCCGTTGCTTCAGGAGAAAAACTAAAGCAAACATTTTTAACCTATAATGGAAGTTAATATCAAAGGATTTATTTCAAAGTAATTTGCACTATTTCTTTTGAATTTGTTTTTACAGTGTAAAGAGCAATTGGTGCCTTTAAATGATTTAAAAATGTAAAAAACAAAAACATGTAAGTTTTGTTCCGACATCAGCTCCAAAAGAAAATATTAAATGTCTGTGGAAGGAATATTAGCATACTTTTGAGTCATGAAAAAACCCACTATGTCAGAAATTTACAGGAAACCATATTCATGTTTGGAGAAGATCCTGTGGCTTTAAATGTCTTCAGGCCAGGAATGTTTAATGTATGGAAAAAAAAGGATTGTGAGGTATTTAAAGGTTGTGTTTCTTTCTCTGATCCTGACTCCTTGCTTTGTTGTGCTTTAATCCTATAGATTACTCTGTAGGATGGATCCTATAGTGTTACAGCGACCTGCATCTCTTCGCAAGCCTATCCGACCTGGACTCTATAGGTCATTCTGTGCTGAGGCTAAAGGTCAGTCATTATTCATTGTCTAGAAACTGGTTTGTCACATGATAGAGTTGGTTTTAAATATCCACATCTTGTATACTGATGTCATTGCTGTTTTAATGTAGTTTCACAGCTAATCCCATTATGGCCCAGTTGAGCTGACCATGGTCATTTTTCATTTTAGCAAGAGATTGTGTTGTAGAAACATTGTTTAAATTGATCATTTTTATTCTGATTAGTAACTATTTAAAATATAACTTAAATGAAAGTCATGTCCTTTCCTGCGTTCTATGAACACATTCAACTTCGATGCTTTTTTTGTTTGCCTTTTTCTCAGTCTGTCCAGCCCTCCAGCTGTGCCACTACAGTATCTACAGTGGCCATGTGGAAGCGGTTAGTTGTGTGTGTGTGTGTGTGTGTGTGTGTGTGTGTGTGTGTTAGAAATCCCAGTCACACATAAGCACTTGCAGTAGCTCTCACTGCACCGCTTTGATCCCTCATCACGACCACGCCACTTTCACTCCCTTTCAAAACCTTTAAATATTAATGCATGTATGTAAATTATGCAATAAAATAAAAGTGCGTTTTTATTTATAAATACATATATGAAACCCTCATGGAGAGATACAGTGTTTGAAAATGTATCTGCATATATATGTCCACATAGGAAGTGTATGTACTGTCACCATCTCAGTGTAATACACTGTGGAACATGACAGTAATGTATTCACACCACTCGCTCGCAGAGCAATTACTGGAAATAAATGTAATCTTTGACCACTGAAACAATCACGGCAATGATGGCTTAAATTCAATTCAGGTTAACCACAAGGTAAGAAAAAAAAATTTAATTATTGAAAATATTCAATTAATTCTTAATAGTTTTAAGAACAGACAGAGCCGTCTTTTAGTCCTTTAGATACAGGCTCTAAGAAGCTTTCAAAGGGGAAGACGGTAAAATTAAATGTTTTCTATCTTCCTTTTTTTTTCAAGATGCCGCTATGCTTGAGGTTTTAATGAAATTACAGAGTGTTATGTTCAGAGAAGATTGAAATCTATGTTCTATAAATGTGTTAGGAGAAAATCAATAACTGCAAGCAGAGGCCCTGCTAAAGGATGTATCGTGACTAATATTAAAAACAACAGGCATGCAAACATACAACAAACATACATGCAGCCTATGTATATATGTGCACATATATGTGTGCATGTCTGTGTGTGTCTGTGTGTGTATGTACATAAAAAATTACAAGCAAATCACCACATTAATTTGTTTTCCATCAGTCCAAGGAGGGATCATTTATATTCTTTCTTTCTGTCTCATTATACTTTCTAATCAAGACTCCTTTTAAAAGCTGCTTTTTAAAGGAGACAGGCTGTTTGCCCTTCCCCCCATCATACTTGCTTTGCAGTCATTGTACTTGCACTTATTATGCTACAAAAGACTGAGCCGGGCTGACATTTCCATGGTATGGATAAGAGCCTGGTATGTGAGGCTTCTGTGATAATGACATTGCTTTGAGCTCGCTCTCCCCCTATGCGTTCCCTCATCAACATTCTCCAATACAATTAAAATCCCAGCATCTCCCTGCTAGGGTGACAAACGCGTCAAATCATTTCCCCCCACGGTCGGTGTTCGTGATGAGCTGAGCGGGCTTGTCTGTTCCTGCATCTCTAAGAGCAATGCAAAAAAAACTGACCCCCAGTTCCTCAGGAGGAAAATGGAGGAAATCAATGAGCTCAAGAGACAGAGAGTGGCCACATAAACCTGCTTTAAATTCCTAAAGCTGAATAAGGATTTTTCCACATCTTTAATTCAGGAGTGTCTGAATGACTTCGTCTCTTAAATGACTCCCACACCATACAATTACCAGGAGCGCCTGTTCTCTGCAAAAAACCCTTCCTGATATGACGGGAACTCGTCAGTCATTTATAGCTGGTATTAGGGCCATTTAGACCTTTGGATTTAAATTTTCATATCAACATGATCTGCAATTTAATTAGAGGCCAGAGTGATTAGATTCATCCCTATTTAGTGTTGCTAAAGGACTTTTTAATAATAATTCTTCCATGCACTAATAATAATTTCCTTCACATGCTTCATATCTCTGTTGCCTTCGTAGCTTCAATCTTTCGAAATGATTATGTTGTACATCAGAGTGTGTAACTTTTCAACACCCCACTCTCATGTTTCTACGGGTGGATGCCTAAGCAACATGTTAGCGTTTTTTTTGTACCCTGAGCCTACAACCCCTTCATCCACCTCCTCTCTTCTATCTCAGTCCACCCCCCAAAACCACTCAAGGTCAAAAGGTCTCCTATCAGCCTATTAGTGACGGTTCTCATAACAGACACCCCCAACACAGGTCTTCATTTGTCCCCACAACTAAGGGTCCGTCAGGTCCAGTGTAATTTTCTAAATTGCGAATGATACATTTTATTTAACAACATTTAACGGTGTAATTAAAAAACACAAATCAGTTTTAAAATAGTCCGGTAGAGTTGGTATTGACACAAGCAAAGACCACTTTATTTTTGTGACTGATTATGTTTATTATATGCGCAACAAAGCCCAGAATACATTTTTTTTAATAGTTAAAAATAAAGTAAAAATCAAGGAGGAAAACTGATCACTACATCAGTTCATTACTCATATATTCCGGGTTTGTTCAGTTTATTATCCATCTATACCTCCTTAGTTTAGTTTATCTATCTATACCTGCTTAGCTCAGTTTATTATCTATTTATACCTGCTTAGCTCAGTTTATCTATCTATGCCTGCTTAGTTCAGTTTATTATCTATTTATACTTGCTTAGTTCAGTTCATTATCTATCTATATCTGCTTAGTTCCGTTCATTATCTATCTATATCTAACCACCAGGACAGCTGGTGGCCTGGGGCCTAGGAAGCGGCAGTCAGAAGGTTACGGATTCAAATCCCAGGACTGCTAGTAGCACCACTGAGGTACCCTTGAGCAAGGTACCGTCCCCATGCACTGCTCCCTGGCCGCTGTGTTCCTGGCTGCTCACTGCTGCTGCTTCACTTGGTGTATGGATTAAATGCAGAGAAGAGTTTTGTGCTGCATACTGTGCTGTCTTCATGTATGACAAATGGACATTTTACACTTAGTTCAGTTTATTATCCATCAATACCTTCTTAGTTGGGTTTATTATCTGTCTATACCTGCTTAGTTCAGTTTATTATCTATCTATACCTGCTTAGTTCAGTTTATTATCTATCTGTACCTGCTTAATTCGGTTTCTTATCTAAGCTATCTATACCTGCTTAATTTGTTATATATCTATACCTGCTTAATTCAGTTTATTATATATTTATACCTGCTTAGTTACGCTCTTTTCTCATATTTAGTCGTTAATTTCCTGTGTTTTAGGTGATGAATAAAGCGTTTATATGATATTTAAGGTCGTGAGTGAGTGTGGGAGAAGTTCTGGAGGATGAGTGACTGGGAACGGGTGTGTGTTTGTGAGTGTGTGTGTGTGTGTGTGTGTGTGTGTGTGTGTAGACGGCACAATGACGTCACGGCCGTTCCTTAGAACTGCAGCCGAATGAACCGTGAGCAGAGTCTCCTTTAATCTGGAGACTCAAACACAAACACACACACACACACACATACACACACACACGCAGTGTTCAGTCCCTTCCTGACATCTGCTACCGGTGTCGTTCTCGACGAACAAACAAAAAAGACCCTGGTTTTCTCCCTGGTACTTTAATAGCAGCGGTGTGAAAGTGTAAACAGAAGGTGAGTTTGTGTTTCACTTTGTGTTACATTTCATGATAACATTATTTTCTGTTTTGTTTGTTTTTTTCTCGGACTGCTTAGTTTAGCCAGGAGTGATAGTTTTGTCTGCGGCATTAAAATAAGTATATACTCGACTCCACTATGATGAGGAACCAACTGCAAAACTGGCCAAAGTCAACCAGGTACATACCAGATTTAAAAAATATATATTGTTAAAATACGTAAGATATAAGATGGCATGCCGTCTCCATTTAAATTAGCGGAGGGGTGAATGAGTAACACTGGTAATACTGGGGGCCAAAGCATCGATAAAACTTGTTTTAGTGTTGTGTTTTGGTGCATGTCCTCGTTGTGAAGTCTCTTTGTGTGCTGCTGAGTCTTCGTGTGGTCGGACACTTACAGGAAGGACAAAACTCGGGTTGGTTTTGGATTAGACTGTGATTAGAGACGTGAAATAAAACATAAGAATCGTACTTTCTTTCTTTTATTCTGTCTATATCGATTTATGAGTTTATGTTTCGTTTTATTCAGTGTAAATGCCTCTTCAATGCTGCGTTTCGTACTGTTTAAATGTCATCAGGTTTTTAACGACCTCGACCGTCTTTTAAAAGCAAACGGGTTAAAGAAGCAGGTTTCGCCTAGATTTTGTCTTATTTTCACGAGTTAGTGAGTGAATTTTGCAGTTTCGCTTCTGTCTTTTGTTTAACTGTCCTCGTCTTTATCTTTTGTGTGTCTTCCTGAAGGAAGCTGCGGCGTGGAGGAGTTGTTTAAATGACCGTGTGTGTGTGTGTGTGTGTGTGTCCGTTCCTGTGCACTCCACCAACGGTCTTTTCAGTTGATCTTCTGTCACTTTTGAACAGTTTACGTTCAAAACTTTGACTGTCCGAAAGTTTGTGGACACCTGCTCGTCCAACAGTTTGGTAGTTTGTTGTGCTTCTTGCAGTAACAGGCTACTCTTCAGGAAGGGCTTTACGAACGTTGCTGTGATTATTTGATTGGATTCAGCCACGACAACATTAGTGAGGTCGGATACTGATGTTGGAGGATCAGTTCTAGATGTCAAACTCCGGGTTATCTCAGAGGTATTGGATGAAGCTCCATCACTCCAGAGAACACAGCTTCACTGCTTTAACAGTCCAGGGCTGGTGGGCTTTTAACCCCTCTAGTCATTGGGCATTTGTAAATTATACATTTTAAAAGGGATTTTTATAAGCTTCTGGACATAATATATCTTCAATTGTAATATTCTATGTATTTGCAACCCTTCATACACTTAATCATGGTATAGTTTGCTACTGGAATGGGCAAAGTCGTGCTTATCTTTACAGAATAGATGAGCTGTGACCCCTACACATGATCTACATATGTGAATATATGTGATGTCCCTGAGGATATTGGAAGTGATTCAGATTAAAACTTTAGGGACCTTAGGCTTGTTTGGAGATTAAGATTAATGTCCTGAATTACAACATCTTTTATTTTACAGTCCTTATCAACTTAAAGCCTCCTTCTCAGGACCTGTTTGTCTATAGTATGTATTCTTTTCGTAAGAGTAAGATTCTTTTGAGCCGCATGCTCATCTTTAAAGCAGGACATTGTGTCGTAGGCTAAGGTGAGGCTGATCCGCGAAACAGGTGTAATTTCCAGAGTCTCACTAAGTTGAGTGACGTAGGGTGTAGTGGTAGTGCCTGAAGTCCTCCGTTGGTGAATATGATCTTTCTGCGTGTAATTTGAAGCACCTGTTATCCAACACAAGCCCTTATAGTACACTATTACATAAATGTGTTGTTTTTTTTTAATCAGTTTTATTAAACTTTTAGGGTTAATATTCAGTGTTCTAAGCGCTATTCTTAGTTGTTTGGTTTGTGAATGTATGGCGAGGGTAATGTAGGGAAAGGAGCATCTGTTCTGCTGAGCATCCTGATGTGCTTTCCCTCCTCTTCAGGGAGAACAGCTCGCCACTCTGATGCATTGACTTGACAGCTGCTTGATTCTGTGGAGATGCTTGGAAACCATTAGTGAAAATGAATTGAAACCTCCCCCTTCCTTTTTTTCTTGCTCACACAGACACACACACATGCACACACACACACAGGCTTGCTCACTTACTAAGGCACACACGCACTCGCTCACTCACAGTTTGTAGTGCAAACAAATGGCTATTGTTGCTTTTTA
This sequence comes from Bryconaethiops microstoma, assembly GCA_037577275.1. Taxonomy (NCBI): domain Eukaryota; kingdom Metazoa; phylum Chordata; class Actinopteri; order Characiformes; family Alestidae; genus Bryconaethiops; species Bryconaethiops microstoma. Next base: position 17,016,042 of record JBBJLS010000002.1, on the reverse strand, counting down.
CGCCGAAGCATCTGAACACAAAAGAAGGTCCTGATATACTCGTTGTAGTACCTCAGCTGGAGAGAGAGAGAGAGAGAGAGAGTGAGCAAGTGAGGGAGTGAGCAGAGTTGTCATGGCTTGTTTTGTGGTTTAATTTTTTTTCCTAGGAGAAAAAAAATGCAGTACCTTCACACAACTCCCTCCATGTGAATCTGTGAAACAGAAACATGTGCAAAGGTGAAATTACAAAATGGGCGGCCTCTGCGCGGATTTACTCTATATCACGTACCTAATCTAAATTTAAAAGAATGCCAGATTCACTGGGACCATTGATTTTTCACCAGTGCTCTTTCTTAGCTGGCGTAATGCAAATGAACTTGTCCCTTCCAGTGGTCAATATTCCTGCTGGTAAGTAATAGCAATGAGCTGCAAAATGAGAAATGGTCATAGAGAGTCTTCCTTTTCGAATGTAGCCCATCCTTTACACAACTCGAAGAGCGCGGCAGGCCAGATAGGCTAAATCATATTATAAATGGCTGGTGGTGGGGAGGGGTGTCATCGCTGCCAATGAATCAACCAATAACTAGATGCACAGCTAGAAGGTCATCACATTTCCCTCATATTTATTCAACAGTGTTGTCCTTGAGAATGCTCTCAGAATAAGGAAACAATAACGTGCTACTGCCCCTGGATCCCTGTACTCTGCAGTCAGTTATTTAAGATTATGAAAAATAACGGCATGCCATTTGAATGTGCTGTGCTCTCAGAGCTGTGACCTCAAAGGTATAGAAGTAGGCTGGTGCTCGGTCAAGCCCTTTTTTAATTTAAACCCTTATTCAAAGTGTTTTTTTCTTCTTAAAAGCTCAGAAATTGAATGCACCACATTTGTTTCTGTTTCTGAGACTGCAGTACATACAAGCAAGCAGCACAACACATCTCTCACATTTAATCTGACCCTTGCTTTGCATTGTTCAATGTGGTGGCCGCAGTGCCCAAGTTGGTTTTGGTGTCATTCGCCAGGTGTTGACTGTTTGCTATTCACTGTCTGCTGCCGAGATCTCACTCAGGGTTTGCTTAATGTAGATGGCACACACTGGCAAGGAGAAAAACATGTGACTTAAGTGGGTCAGGGCATTACTTTGGTGAGCTTTTACCTGGGTCACCTGAGAAGATAATAGTTTAATTATTCTGAGCTTTGTGAAAACTCGTGAACAGCATCTTTTGCGTTGTTAAATTTGAGTGGCTCGTATGTATTTCCTATACAGAAAGGAATGGCTAAAAAGGGAGGACATGGTGTTTTGAGGTTTGTTTAGGATGAACTCATCGGAAATCATGTCAGTTGGATTATTGAGGGATTTTTTTTCCTGCATATTTTTTCACTATGGAAGCATCTCACATCTAGCTCCCCCTCCCTTCTTTCTTGCCTTTGCTCTCATTAATCAGAGCCGTTGCTCTCCTGCTGTGGAGGCCAAGAGCTTCAACAGTGTGACAGGTGCCTGTGTGTGTGTTGGTTCTCTGGCCTCTATCTTGGCTGCATGAAGACAGCCCAGCCCTGGGCCTTCGCAGTCAAACCCTGGAGGTTAATGCTGTATAATTCAGTGTCCCCTATTTGTTTTTTAGATTGATGTGCCAGATCATTAAAGCCTTGGTGCATGTCCGTTTCTAGGTCAGGGATGACACTTTTTGATTGGTTAGGTAAAAAAGGTATTACTGTGAGATGGGGTGATTATTCTCTCTCTCTCTCTCTCTCTTTCTCTCTTTTTCGTCACTGCTGTCACTGTCACCCCGCTCTCCATCTATTTCTTCCTCTCTTGTTAGATGATTGTGATGTTTTGTGAGCTGAAGCCTCCTACTGTGTAAATGGGTGTGATATTTAAAATGCCAGTAGTTTAGGCTGTTTGTTCTCCTGCTACCCTCCATTAGCATCTCAGAGAGGAATAGTGCATACCATACTTACAAGAATTGATGAGAGAGAGAGAGAGAGAGAGAGAGAGAGAGAGAGAGAGAGAGAGAGAGGATGCAGTGTGTTGAGTAAAGTCTTGCATATTCATAACCAAAGGACAGCTGCTTTCCCTGGGAGCCCAGAGGCTCAGTACCTATTATAAACCATTCTACACACACACATGCAGACGCACGCACACACGCACGCACGCACACACACACACACACACACACACATACAGACTGTGCTTCAGCAAGCATATCCCTGTCTTATTTATTGATCTCACTGCATTTAAAATCTGGTCACTCCTGCCACAAAGCCTCTCTATTTTAGCTGTGCTAGCAGCCGCCTCTGCAGACACCAATTTTAAATATTTAATTTTCTCCTAACGCAGCATGAAGTGATGGGAGAAGAAAATGACAGAGTCTGTTCCTGAACAAGTGGGAGGTGGCCAGGATCTATCAATACTTTTTAGAAATGGAACAATAATGATCCAGTTTGCACTTTGTCTACGTGCACACTGAATATTCTCCTACTTGTCACCGTGGAAGCATGTGCTGTAGTCTAGATTGGACTAGGCTAGTTGTAATTCAGACAGAGTGGGAACAGAATGGACAGCAAATACATACACTAGAAACTAGGGTTGGGCCAATTGACAGAGCTATTGTCAGTGACTGACTGTCATCATGATGTTAAGCTCAGCATCTCTCCCCCTCCAACTGATAAATATGTGTTTTAAGGAAAACCAGAGAGTACACTAAAAAGATGGGTTCTAATTGTTATGAAGCTCCTCGCACCTGATTTACTGAAGCAAAAATGGCTTATTTAGTCACACTACCAATAAGTTTTCCATCGAGCTCACCCAGTAAATCAGGGGGTGTGTCTTTATTTATATTGCTAAACAGAGGATTAAAATTTACCTAGTTTCCTATGCTCTGCTATATCTGTCCTAAACAAGTCATTCCTAATAGTTATTTTGTTATTAATAATTTTTCTCCACATCCTTAAAAGCACTCTTCAAGAATTTCTTTTGGTAGGTAGTGAGATACAACGTACTCTGCTACCGTTGCACTTTGAACTTTTAGCAAAAGCCCTGGATATAGTTGGTTAGGGCCACTTACGTGTGATGGCAATCTGGCAAATTCAGCAGGATTGTGTACACACAAATGGTTGTGATTTGTTTGAGTATCTTTGTGTGTGTTACATTAGCATAAATACTGCATACCACTTCAGAAGTGTAATAACTACATTGTTTCATCACTATGACTAATAATGAATTTTTTTAAATAATCAGATTTAAATCTTCTTAAAGAGCTGGATTAAATAAAGGGTATAGAGAGGAAAAGTAAGGAGAGACTGGATGAGGATGGGTTGTGTATGGGCTCAAATGTGTAAACAGAAATAGAAATGATTAATTATTTAATCATTATAGTAATTCAAAGTTATAAAAGAAAGTACCTTTACAGGAGTAACCTGCAAGATCTCCCTGATAAAATGTAATTTGTTTTATTTCGTGTGTGAATTCTCTTCAGATACCAGGAACTTGTGTGACTCCAAAAACTTACAGCTGCATGTCCCAAAGAAACTTGAGAAGACACAGCTTCTGGTGGCTGTTTCCGCTAACGAAATGGTTATTAGACAGTTGGACCATTTCTGCAGACCCTCCCTCAGGGAGTGGGGTGGTTGTGTTGTCACTTTCTTTAAATGATGGCAGAGAGTAACTTGGCTGTAACATTAGCCAACTCTACCAGTGTGACACTTCAAAGAGTTTCAGGAGAAGACCTTTCATTGAGAGGGCCTGGCAGTGACCTTCTTTACTCCCCCCCACAGGGCTTGGGCTGAAACGTTAGAGCAGAAAAGAAATAACACTCCAACTTCCACGCTCTGCAGGCTGGCTGAGGTGACCTGGCAGGAGAGGCCCATCGTGCAGGAGAGCCATTTAATGTGGGGGATGTGTCCTCTCTTTTTTATTGGGCCGGTATTGATGTGTTACCGCTGCTGCTGGTTGTTGCACTTTGATGGAAATCTTCAGAGCTCCTTCAGGCTAGTGCAGCTCCCTGGCGGAAGGCAAATGTTTAGAGCTAAATTAAGCAGGCTACAGGAGAGCGCTAGCAGCGGTGGCTTTTCGGAAGCAGCATGTTAGGCTCCGGCCGCTCGCTGGGTTCACCAGCTATCTGTCACTCAGCTGTCAGTGTGCCACAGTGTTGCGCTCATCATTCTGCATGCTCAACCTGTGAGAATTGAAGATCCAGACTCCAGAGCAGGTTGATGAATTTGAATGAAAAAACACTATATAAAAACAGTCAATCATTTGAACGTTGTAAATGCAGGCAGGACTGAGAGCGCTCTCACGCTACAGATGTGCTCCAGAAGTGCTTGAGGCTAGACACCCAGTAAGGAGTATTGACTCTATTTCTATGTAATCATTTAAATAAGACAGCTGTGTTGTTAGTCTAGCTTAATTTGACTTGTTGAAACTTCAATGCCTTTTCAGTTGCATCCGTCTCTTGTGTCCACTAGTCCTCATCAGAGAACATTGTCTTTATGTGTGCGTGGTTGTATCTTTCCAAATAGTATGGGACTGAATTAGATGGTTTAGCAGTAAAAGGTAGAAGATTGATGTACTTGCATTCAAACACATATGTAGATGTTTATGTGACTATTAAAGGACGAGCCTAAAGTGGCTAAATTGGCTGATTAGCTATCTTGCTTTCTTGCTGGCAATACTTGGTAGCTGTCACCTGCTCTCTTCTAAAGTTTCTCTACCACCAGTCAGATGTTAAAACTTGTTGTTTTTATAAGACCCACAAATGTGAACTCTGCTTTCATTTATTTACAAACTTTTGTGTCAATCCAGCGATGGAAAATTATCTATACCCATTATCTATTTGTTATTGTGGCATATACATATACTTATGAAATGTAACGACTCTGTGGAAAGCCTAGATGTCATTAGTACTTAAAAGACCACTGAACAACAGTATGTTTATTAAAAATAGTGCATATTTATTCCTGTGTAATTAGATTTTTTTCACACTCACTGACTGATACTGATACTGTTTTGATGTATATCATATATATTTTTTTTTTTCAAATGTGACACTACTGTTTATTTTTGTCTGTTTCAACATGCCAAATCTCAGAAAAATGAAGATCTTGGTGTTATAGTTTTGTCATCTTGTCCACCTCTAAGATGCACTTCATTTACTGCTCTCTATAATGCATCTAGTTTTATCTAGTACCATGCATTTTGTCTTCTCACGTATCCCTAATATTGCTGTATAGCAGGGTGTTATCACAAGGCTGCTATTATCTCTCAGCCCTAAATCCTTGTCTGCAAAAGATCCGTTGGTTTTGTGGTTTCTCCTGGGTCTGATGTTTAGATTGCTATCTGAAAAGACCTGCTAGCTCTTTCTCACTTATCATCTGTGCTCTTGGCTCTTGCTCTCTCAGTTCTTGTACTTTCATTCAGCACCATCAATGTTTTACTTCACAGACTCCTGTGTAGCATGGATAAGCTAACTCTGAAGTCAGTCTTAAAGTGATACATGACTAAGTGAAACAGATACATTGAGTTTACCTCAAGACTATCTGAAAGAGTACGCATGCTCGTGTACATCTGGAACATTTAATACTATTGTGGTTTTTAATATATTTTTTCTATCTTTCTCTCTCTCTTTATCACTCTCTTCTATGAAACATGTCTTATGACATGAATGAGTAGAGCAAAACTGCTATAATGCATATGTAATTTTTTTTGTGGCATCACAAGAACAATTAATTCAAAGCAGTCTGTTTTTGCATAAGGAGTGTACAGACAAAGGGGTGAACAGTACATTTTCTATAACTTCTATAATTTTACCATATCAGCTACATCAGCCTCTTTCAAAAAGTGAGGAAAAGATGCTTTTCCATGATCTGGGCCCTTTATAAAGAGCTATTTATAACTGAAGCACTTCATTTAAAATACACTTCTAAAGGTATGCTATACTCAAACACTCTCCTGCCTTACTGAATAAAAATACATAGCTAATAACATCACACAGTGTGTGTGCTATTTCATGCTACATTTGTCACAGGATTCAGTATTTTTGCCCTACAGTTTTCAACACAGTATTTTCTGCTGATATCGAGTAGGTAAGTGTTTGGTCCACAGACTCAGTCCAAAACCTCAGTCAGCAGAATGAGAGAACTTTTATCTTTGCTAGTTGATCATTGTTTAAGCAAAGGTACAGCATGACTATAGGACACTGCTTGGACTTGGTGGTGGGGTGGGGTTGTTCAGATCTGAATCATTTTTAGGCATTGTAACAATGAAAGGTCAAATAAGGTTCACTAAATGCAGCAAACAAACCCAAGATGTAGAATTCGAGTTATGACTCTCCTAGAGTGTAAAATGTGTACAAAACAACATTAAGAAATGATGTATTAATGAAGAGATGATGCCGAAAGGAGGTGTTAAAGGGATTTTCTACTGTTTCATAGATTGTGTAAACAGCTCAGAGCTGTTTAGAAATATTTTGTAACTTTAATCTTCCGCTGTTTTTCTGCATAAACAGGTTTGTGCTTGTTCTTTTGGCGGTGTGGTCAGATTTCATTCTTTCATGACATTTGCAATCAGTAGATCTAAAGGTCTAGACAGGTGTAACAGCAATACAAAACTTGTTTCATTAAGAGACTATATTTATCGTGTCTGTTGGAGTGTAAAGCGTTCGTGTAGGTAAGGTGTAACTAATGCTCAGAGTGGTGATGGAATAATCACCCACAGAGCAGTAGAAAATCCAGACTGGTCTGCGTTTAATGAAGTTAAGAGAAATATATTGGCTCAGCAGAACACATTAGTGGACTTGCTGGCGATGCTTCTGGTATATATGTGGAACATCAGACAGAGAGGGAAGCTGAAGTATTCCACTTGTGTGGAATCACTGCTGAAAATGCTAATTAATTTTCATACACACCTAGTCTATGTGCAACCCTTAGCATGTTACTGCACTGGGATGTTGACTTTTGTTAGTTGCTATGTTGTTTAAAAAAGTTGGAAAATCCTCCTACTATGTTAATCACTATCTGTGTACAATGTGTCAGTTGTTTTCCATTAAAATGCTTTTCTTTTTTCTTTTTGTTTTCTTTTTGTTTTCTACTTCTTAAAAAAGTACCATTTTCATGCATGTTCCTCGTGCATGACATATGATCCACCTGTGTTTTATGAAGCAGACACAGCCTGTGTCTTTGTGCTCCTAACCCTGCCATTTAGTGTGCTTTCTAATCTTTCATTTAGTGTGCTTTCTAATTTCTACTGTTCTTTTGATGATGCTAATCCTCATTATTCATATCAACAGTTTTGTTTTGATATTTCTCTGTTAATCAGCAGGAGTGTAACAATACACATTTTCAGATTTAATATGATTTTCAATTCTGAAGTCAAGATTTGGTTAGAGTTTTAATATTTAATGTGTTTGTTTGCTTTAATTACACACTACACAGGTAAAGGATAATAAAGTAGCTTATGATCTTATGAAATACTGGGACTAAGCTGTAAACATCACACACTTATTTGGGATACACCCAGCTAGTTTGTCTTGATCACTGACAGTGGTTTACACAAAAGGCAATCAGGATTTTTGTTTACTTTAAAAAAAAAATTGTTTAACTGTATCAAAATCATTATACCCTTGTTAGCTAATTAAATAGCAGATAATGGCTGATGTTAATTGGTTGTGTGTTTTTGTGTGTGTGTTGCAGGTCATGGACCACTGACATCCTTTTGTTGAAGTGAAGTTCTCCTCAGTCAGTAAGTGTTTGAACCTCTGTGCTCCAGATATTGCTCTCTGTTTTTGTGTTTCACAGATTTATTGCAGTTCCTGTTGAATGCGCACTATTAAACACATGAATTATTTCCAGGAAACTGATGTTTGCCAGTTGAGATCAGTACATGACAATTCCCTTTTCATTCAAATTGGGCATTGCTTGTTAGATGGTGCTTTATTTGTGTCTCCCAGCACCTCAATTTAAATTTATTTGATTTGCACAATTTAAGTGCAAGATGATGCATCTCTGCCATTAGCCTCAATCAAAACAGCTTGTCCTGGCAATTTTCTCTGCCACCTTACCCTTTTTTAGGCTATTTTAGAATTGTCCTGGTGTTTCTTTGGTTATGTTGTGTGCTTTAGAGTGGGAGAAAAGCTATCCAGTTTTGGATAGTTTTTAAATAAATTACTGTCAACCGAAAGGTAGCAATTGGATGACTGAATGTGAAAGTACTTCCCTTGTCCACATTGTACTTTTCAGCAGTGCCTGCATGGCTGACTCAGTAAATGATACAGGGCTAGTCAGAGGCTCAGACAGAGACAGTGGGAGGTTAAAGGGACTCTTCTGTTCCTGTTATAGAGACAGAGTGGCTTACACTCCAGCCATTCAGGCAGTGTCTGTCTAAAGCCCCTGGTACAGGAGAAATGGTGCATTCTTTTTTGTCTCCTCATGCAGCTTTTCACAGCACTGACTGATGAAATCAAGATTTAGATTGGTCAAGAATTGTCTCACAGATTTTAACAAAGTGTATTTCTGTTGCTTGAAATAATTCATATTATTCATTCAATTCCCACTGGATATTCTAACACAAAAGAAGCAAATGAAAATTGGTTTATATGTTTATATTTGTATATGTATCTGTGTGTGTGTGTGTGTGTGTGTGTGTGTGTGTGTGTGTGTGTGTGTGTGTGTGTGTGTGTGTGTGTGTGTGTGTGTGAAAGGGCAGGTTCTCCTGACATTAGAACGATCACAGCACAGCCTCTCATTTGTAACCGGCAGCCTATAAACTCACACACTGAGACTTAACAGTATGAAAATGTGTATGTCCCAGGCTTTAAGTGTGCAAAGCATCTTTCTATTTAGCTTTTTAATATTTACATACTCCTTGATTTAATGGTGCAGCTTCAAAGGTATCCAGCCATGTGTGAAAGACTGCTGTGGAGGCGTGTGTGTGTGTGTGTGTGTGTGTGTGTTTGGGTTTGTGTGTGTGCTCATGCCAAGTCTGAGTTACTAAGTTGATTGCTGTCACAGAGTAATGTGATGTGGATGTAAATATTGGAGCTTCCGATTTATTCTCAACAACAAAGAAGGAGAGATGGCAGGTAGTAGGATAAAGGAAAACTGTCTGTTCTTACAAGGTTCTTTAACTGCAAGCTCTGCTTAAAAATGTTATGTTAATTATTATTACTTCTACTACTACTACTACTACTACTACTACTACAACAACTACTACTACTACTACTACAACTAATAATAATAATAATAATAATAATAATAATAATAATAATTATTATTATTATTATTATTATTATTATTAGATATTCCTGACCTGTGATATGAAAGAAGGAAGTGAGTGAGGCTGGTATTAGTCCGTGTTGTGTGTAATCTGTAATCTCAGTCATAGTAAACCTGTCTATAAATGAGGGACGTCTCTGATACCGATTGCAAATGAAGCTCCATTAGTTTGGAAACACGTGGTGCTTTAATGACATACACATCACATTGCCTGGACGCATGGAGAGAACAGAACACATCCTGAAGGTCAAAGCCAGCGGGTGGCAACAACCAAGCACACATTTCAGAGTGTATTGCGTCAGCTTAGCTTTCTTTCTGCTTTCTTTTAGCTGTCTTTTTTGAAGGTCTTTGTCTTTTCGTATGCACACTTATTTCTTCCTTCTTCCGCACACACACACACACACACACACCCCCTTTCTTTACCTCTACGAAAAGCTTCCATCCATCGCTCTCTCTACGAATGTGCTCACGTTAGCTGTGGACTGTCTCTGCTGATTAATTGATATGGAAGTAAAATCTATCTTTAGGTAGCTACTGAAAGCAGTTAAAGGTGAAACTGCCTCATCCCACTTTCTCTCTTCACAATAATGTCATTCTTAGCAAGGAAGTGATGGGTAAGGGAGTGGTCTGCTCTTCTTATCTAAGATTTAGCTGAACAATTTTAGGGATATTCAGGGTGATATTGGAGAGCGCACCTTGTCATTGTTACATCTCTCTAAAGAGTCAGGTAGGGTCTGACTTTATATATCTGATCTATATCTGTATCTTTTACTTTGTCTCTTTCAGAGACAGTCCTAATATTTAGGTCGTAAAGTCAATTTGGTATAAGCAATTTACTATCTTTGAGTATACTTTTATAATGTTTATGCTTTGATATATATTTTTTTCTAGCAAATGTTGCCACAGACTCATCAGTGTTTTGCAGTTAACCTCACCAATATGCTGTAACATTTCCATTTACTCTTGTTTAAATTGAATTGTTTATAATGGTAGGTTCTTTAGTTTTAATATATTGAGTTTTAATATATATATATATATATATATATATATATATATGTTTTTTAAAATTGTAAACTATATTGTGGATACACTTCTAGATTTGTGATCAGTGCTCAAAAGGCATCTGTTTATGCCTGCACTTTTTAGATTTTTATGCCTGCACTTTTTAAATGTTTATGCCTGCACTTTTCTTCCTTGGATTTGGCATATAGATTCTAGAGTTTGTGATTTTTTTAGAGAGCCAATGCAGGACACATAAGGTATTGAATATCAAGTAGAATGCTGTTTTTTCTTAGTACCCCCATCCCTTCCTCTCTTTCTCTTTCTTTGCTTTTCCCCATAGTAGCTCTGAGTTCATGGTGAATTTGGTGAAAATATTCAAAATAGTCATATTTTGGTGAAATATGACTCTGAACTGGAAAGTCGTATTATCTTAGTGTTCATGGGGAAGCTGTGTAAGGCCTTCCTGGATTTGCCCTGAATTTGTAAAAAGGCTTTGTGGCACAGTCGGGACTTTCCTTACCCCATGAGTCCTCTCCTCTAGCTAATCTCATTATTTTGGTGCAGGTCCTTTTTTAAGAGTGCTCTGTGTTGGTTAAGACTGGCGGTATGACTGCCGGCCTCAGGGCACTAATTACCGGCCTTGTGATAAAAGGCAGTTCTGGCCAGTTGTGCATCCTCCCGCTAATTTATCCCTGATAAACTAGAACTAATCAGGGCTCTCGCTCAGTAAAAGGTTTGAGGTGATTACTGATCAGTCATAGAACAGAGATGGCACGTTCATTATGTAGGGGCACCAATGTTAGCCTATATGATGAAGATCAGGTGTGTGTGTGTGTGTGTTTTGTATGTGTTTGTGTCTGCTTTATGTACGTGTGTGTGTATGTGTGTATGTGTATGTGTTGTTTGTGTGTGTATGTGTGTGTGTCTGTTTTATGTACGTGTGGGTGGTGTGTGTGTGTGTGTGTCTGTTTTGTGTATGCGTGTGTGTGTATATGCGTGTGTGGGTGTGTGTCTCTGGGGTGTGTGTGTTGTGTTTGTGTGAGTCTCTGTGTTGTGACTGTGTGTTTTGTGTCTGTGTGTTGTGCCTGTGTGTGTGTGTGTGTGTGTGTCACGGCTGTAGGCCTTGAGGTTGCACTGAGGTCAACACCTTTCTTGGATCCTGGATATGAACTTTGACCATGATGGATGAAATGTTTGTCCAGTGTGTGCAGCTTGACTGGAGAATGAATAAGCCCTTGTTTTGGAGGAAGCGGAGCTTGATTTGCAGGCAGGATAGATGAGAGTAAAGTTTGACATGGAGAAAATTGAATTGCTAAAATGGGAATTTCTCTTTCTTCTTTTTTCTGTTGTGTGTCCCTCCTCTTTCTCTTAGGACTCTTTTCTGCCTTGCTTTTTTCAGTGTATTCTGAATGGAGATGAATATATTTGAATTAATTTTACTAGGGCTGCAGCCCATGTAAGGGAAATGTCATATAGCGATTATAGAACTACAGTCACAGTTGTATGCTCTGTTTATTTTGAGTTTATCTGAGTTTAACAAATTGAAGAGAAAAAAACCCCCAAAAACCGAATTTACTTTCAATAGATAATTGCAGTTTATTGTGATTTAATACTTTCTTAGGTGTTCCCAGTAGCTTAAAATGTTGAATAAAACTTTTTAAAATGCTTTTTGAGGTTTGCGTTTTTGTAATATACATTATGTACAACTGAATAAATTAACAGCATCAAATAAAATGAAATGTGACGTAAAATGACATTTTATACTTTCGAGTGGTAGTGTATTAAAAAAACCTTGAAATGTTTAAAGATGACCTTGTTCTGAAATTTATTTGAATTTGTAAAGACAATGAAAGAAACTGATCGGTCAAAGTTCAGGATGCTAACAGCATGCTGTGAAAATATTTAGCATATTTTCAATTTGCATGTTGGGACTTTTTATTAAATAACTGGTGAACTATTGATTTCAGCCTTTTTAGATGTTAACGCACAATATAGTGTGCAGCACTAATTTGTTATTGCTTCTCAGAAACACAGTGGTGTGTGTGTGTATGGGAGAGTGTGTATGTACATGTAAGTGTGTCTGTGAACTGGTGCGTTCACTTCTGTCTAGTGAAACTAATATTCAGGTATAAAAACTTGGCTCTCAGCAGTAAGTGTAAGAATGTGTGTGTTTTCATGTGTAAGTAAGTGAGCATCTCCCCTGATCTTTAACACTCTGTTCAGCCAACCATGCAAGTCCTCTCCCTTATTTCTTTCTGGTTCTGTCTTTCTCCGGAATGCCTTTGATATCTGAGGCCTGATGAGAAAAAGTCGTTCGTGTTGGCTTTAGGTGTGTGTGTGTGTGTGTGTGTGTGTGTGTGTGTGTGTGTGTGTGTGTGTGTGTGTGTGTGTGTGTGTGTGT
>JBBJLS010000002.1:16963417-16975565 GCA_037577275.1 Bryconaethiops microstoma | reverse complement strand
ATATACTTGACATATGAACATGACTGACATGAAGTTTTCTCAAATACAATCCAAACATGCTTGTATTTTATCCATTCTGTGTCTTCCAGAGTATGTGTGTGTGTGTGTGTGTGTGTGTGTGTGTGTATGTGTGTGCACGTGACTGAGAATGTCAAATGTAATTTCATATAGTATGCAAACAGTCACTCTCAGAACTGCGGAACTGTCACAATATTTGTGTGTGGATACAGACAGTTTCAAACGAACAACTGAAGTGTTATTTAGTATTTAAGTCTTGTTGAAGGGAATGCGTGAAGATGGGGATGTCTGCATCGTGATGTCGGTGGAGCGGGTATTCTTGAGTGGCTCTATTGATGGATTTACTTTATTTATTACAGGCAATTTCTTTCTGTGCCTGAGTATTATTAACCACAAAGGACAGATGTACACTGCTTCAGTTTTTCATGTAGTAAAAGTATTCCACACTATAGGAAATGCGTAAATTTATGAGTGGTTCTTCATTCTATGCGTGGGTAACATCAACTCAGCGCCGCCAAGAGCGTGCTGTGATTTTGTGTCTTTCCTGTGTGATCTTGACTTTACGGCACTTGTAAAGCACTAAACACTCGCTAGCCAAACAAAATTTTACATTAATTTTTCTTTATCTGCAGGACATTTGTTCCGGATGGCTGGTGATTCAGGATTTGGAATGTCGGCAGTGTCCAGTGCCTTCCCTTTGGTGGCCCATCCAGCCTTCAGCCTCTACTCTACTCTATCTGGACGCTCTCATTTTGGAGGCCTGGGGACACTGGGTCTTTCAGCAGCCCTCACCTCCCATCCCCAGCTTGGAACATTCCCAGGTATGAAGTCATATAGCTGACCCACATTATGAATTGTATCTGAAATTTTATTGCTGGAAGGAGAATCTCTGCAGCCTTAACTCACCATTATATGTTGAAAAGAATATTAGTGGTTTGGTCAAAGATTTCTAAAATCAATCAGCTGTCAAACAGGTGTGCTTCACTCTCTGATTGTTTTACTGCTAGCTCCGTTGAAGACATGCCACATGACCCACATGCATCACCTTTACCACATCTTATCCATGAGGTCAGCAAGCTTTGACATTTATGGCAGAGAAACAATCTTGGATTAATTCATTGGTTTGACTCCCTCCATGGCCAACTATTAGACACGTCTCTAAATATTGTGCTTTCTGCTGTCTGCAAAAAAAAATTCTGTAAAATATTGTGAAGTTGTGTAAATCTCAAATTGTATTTAAAAGATGACATCACCTGGATTCTGTTGCTTTATTTTGTGTTTTATGGTACATTTTTGACATTTTGAAAGTTTTGCTCCAGGTTGTCTGGCTCTTTAATTTACTTGTTTTGTTTTCCATTGATGTTCTTGTTTATGGTGTTGTTCTAGCTTGGCCTGCGTTTACTATTTGTCATAAAGAGGATGTTTAGGAAAGTTGGCTTTCACAGCTGGAGAGTATCTCCAAGGCTCTAGCTAGGCTGAGATGAAGTGTTTCTTTGTGCTTCAGCTTTACAATTCTCAACATGTTTACAGTTATGGCCTGCAATCAACAAAATAGATGTAATGTGTTGTTCATGTGTGCAGGCCTCAGCTTAAAAGTCGAGACGGTTGTTACGCATACTGTGGTGTGTCCCTCCGAAAACAAACCACTGCTCTGATTTGTAGTAATAGTCAGTCTGTCAGTGGATTTTCAATAACTGACAAATAGTCAGCTGTTTTTGTCAAATAGTTTTCTGCAGTCATGTTGTTAAAGGAAAAGTTAAGCTACTTTTTTGCATAACAGTGTTCACTAAAAAGCTGGATAACTGTTTTTCACTGCTGCAATTTGTTTTTAATGGGAATTCCTCTAAATGTTCCAGAAGTGACCAAATGGGTTAAGAATGGTGTTTCCTATTTTATACGTGAACTGTAATGGTCTGATATTCGAAATATATGTAGAATATATATCTTTTGTATAGTAATATAAACTCTTTAAGGAAGAATTGTCTTGCTTTAAATATGTTTCTTTTTGCCCCTCAGACTGGTGGCGGCCATCAGATTTGCAGGTTCATGGAGCAGCTGCTCTATTTCCCCCACTCCTAGGCCTGCCCCCGTTATTCACCCCTCCAACCCTGAGCACGGACCCCAGCCCTGGACAGCCTCACACCCCTAGCAAGAGCACACAGGCCTCTGCTAAAGGTACCAGTGCTTAACAACAATTTGGCAACTCAGAGGTTAAGTTCCCCATGTGTATTGTGATGGCAGCACAATGCTAGCTACTGTTGCTGTAATAGTTCCTTCTCAAGCATCTCAAGCAAACTTAGCAGCAAGAAAGGGCCTTTTCAGTGTTAGAGCCAGAGGGAGACTATGCACTGCTCATATGTCTTATGAAATTAATATAATTGCCAACAGAGACAAAAATTATTCCTCTTGGGGTCTCTCTGGTTTGAACACAGGTGTTTGCCGTTACTTAATGATTGCTGTTATCCTTTGGCAAAACACTTAGCTTTTTATGAATCTGAAATGTTAAGCCTTATCTGTCCCCAGGAGGATGCAGCATGGTAGGCTTAAGGTAAGCTTAGAGCTAAGGTGCTTTAACTGTAACTTTATATGGCCTTTAGTTGTGTGAAACTAAAAGGAATGCCACATTTAGATATTTTAGCTAAATGCAGTCATTTGTAATATCCTGGTGTGTTGCAAAGGTGTTTGAACCATTCTATCATTTATTTGTGTGTCCATATATGTTCATAATATAGGGTTGAATGGCACAGTGATTGGCAATGGCAAGTCCACTTCCTCTGGAGCAAGCTCTGCCTCCTCCTCCCCATCACCAGCTCTTTCAACTTCTGAACAGACCAAGACGTCTAATCTAGGCTTGAACTCACAAAGCCAAATCCCCAAACCTACTCCAATCTCCTCAAGTCACAGCAAAACCCTCAAACCCACTCACATCCATGTCAAAACTCACAAGTCAGACCACAAACCCCAGAACGGCAGCAGGAACCACGTAAATGAGACAGGTCGAGCCCGGGAGAAATCTGGCCACAAAAAGGAGAAGGTAAAACTAGTGCTAGCTCAAATGTTACTGTTATTGTTGTCTTTCAACATTAATGGTCCAATATTTCAGTTTTAAACAATGTGTGTTTGAGAAATGTTTTTGTTTGAGTGTCTATTCCTCTATGAGTAAAAAGTTTTTAAGCCTGACACCTTTTTAGCTGTCTCATTTTACCAGTTATGCTGTATGCTATACCAGCTATAATCTTATCATCTTTATTACAATATCATTATGCAGTGCAAAGGTGAGTGGGTAAGTAATGTGCTGCAGAGGATCTCCAGTTACTGGCTGTCATAAAAATCTGCTAGTTGTTCTATTTATGAAGGATAATTCTGAAAGGTTTGCTGGAAGCACAGATGAGACTGATGGATGAGGTGTGCATGTGTCTGTGGGAAAAGAGAGATGAGGAGTGTGTATGTGCATGGGTTGATATTGATTGACACCTCTCTCTCTGACAGAAACTGTGTAAGACAATGGTAGACATTTCAAGTAACAGTGACAGTCGGTCAGGATGCAGTTCTGACAGCTCCAGCGACACACTCAGCAGCTTGGATTCGGCCGATCTAGAGGACGATGATGAGGATGAGGATGAGGATGAGGATGAGGATGAGGATGAGACTCTCAGCATTGCCACCGAAGACTCGGACTCTGAGCAAGACCAAAGAGTGAAACAGAAGGTTAAGGTACTTTAGAGTCTTCCTTGAATTGTAGTCATCCATGTTAGCAGAAATCCCTAAGAGTGGTGTGGTGCTTTTCTTATATAATAAGAATAGATACCTTAGATGATTGGGGAACATTTTTTTGTTTCGTCTCAAAAAGCTTTTTCTAAAAGTCTTGAGTCATGAAATGTCAGAAACGATTCATGTAAAGTATGCGTGTGTGTTTGTGTGTGGGTGTCAGATGAGTCAGACCTATTTCATGAAGTGGTCCATTCAGTGGTCGTTCCATTGAGAATCTGAGAAGCTGTATTATGAGAATAAAAATGCATTAATTCATCATGAAGGGAGAAGATTTGGATTGTTGTAATCATTAATATTTAATTATAATACTATATATAATATGAGATGGGTAGAGTAGTCTAAAGCCATACTTAATGAAAACTATTGTTACTTTAATGAAATAATGACTCAAGTAGATGTAAAAGTAGCTTCAGTAGGAAAAAGAAGGAGAAGAAAACTGAACAATGGAATATAATGCGGAGCCTTTCAAAGATTCAAAATTACTGTAAAATAGTTACCAAAAAATCCTTACAAACGTAAGTGTCTTTTAGGCTATTAATACAAAAAAGCAACGTGAAAAATTAAATACACAGAATTAGGATATTTGCAGATATTGGCAAATTCAGCTGAATGCTTTTGAAGTCAAGAATTTTCAGTCTGCTACACATGGCTGTATAAAGACCCCGTTCATCATTCCAAATGTGAGCTAATTACTAAGCCTATTCATCAAGAGCATAACTTTGAGTAATCTTGACAGCCCTAGTACTGAGTAGCCTATGCCATAGTACTTCTTTGTACATCTAGCATCTAAGTGGATAAGAGCCAACATTTGTTAGGTGCTATTCTTCTCTTTTTGGGATGCTTTTAGTTTAAAATTGAATGTGAGAAATGAGCAGCAGCAAAATAGAACAGGAAACAATGTACTTCAGTACAGAGATGGAAATAAACACAAATAATTAAGCAACTCAATCTAAACATGAACATGCATTCTTCACAAATACACTTAAATGTGAATTGAAAATGATTACAGAAGTACAAATACATCAGCATGTTGTTTACATTACATGTAACTATAACATCTGATTGTTTTATTGTATTTATTGTTTTCTTCAACTGCTGTGTAGTTATTCCAGTCACATTTTGTATAATTATTCATCGTACCAAAATAATTAAACTGACTGATCCTGTGTCCTCGTGTCTCTCAGGATTCACCACAGACAGGCCAAGTGAAGGAGGGATTTGCTGCTGGAGCAGACTCTCACTCTTTGGACCATCACAGCAGGGAGACCTCCTCTCAGCCCCTCACACTCTCTCAGGCCAGTCCCCTGCTCTTCCAGAACTCCAGGTCTAAACACACTAGTGTCATCCAAGCTACAGGATTAGCGGCCAGCTCCAAACCCCTCCTGTCACTCACCCAGCCCAACCAAAATCGAGGCAACTCCTCCAGACCTCCAACTCCTTCTCTTAAACCTCTGTGTCTTGCCTTGTCCCAAAAACCTCTCTCTCTCTCCTCTTCTCCAAAAAACCTATCCCTTTCTTCCTCTCCCAAATCTCACCCTCTTTCTTTATCCCCAAAGCATCGCTCTGTCTCTCCAGCTTCAAAAGTGCTTTCTCTCTCAGCCTCTCCAAAGCCTCCCCCTCTCGCCTCTGCTCCTAAACCCCACACTGTCTCGCCCTCTCACAGACCCAAAAATCTGGCCTTGCCCCCCAGGCCCTCCTCTCCAAGACCTCCCTCCCTACTCCCTGAAAGCCTCAGGATGGCCAGCAGGAGTGCCCCAGACAAACCCTTCCTGCACACTGATGACTTTGCTTATCTGAAAAAGGTGCCACTCCACTGTTTTTTTTCTCTCTCTTTGTTACACTCTTATGTAGGGAGAACAAAACACAACCAAACTCAGGGTGAACTGTACCACAGACTTTTCTTTTTTTTCTTGACATTTACCTTTTTTCTTGATAGTAACCTGATTTTCATGCTTGTTATTTTAATCACATTCTTTGTGCCCATTTTTAACCATACAAAAACCTTACAGTGACAGCTAGCCAGGCTTAAGAATGGCCTCTACACAGCAGTGCAGTTAGTTTAAAAAATAAAAATAGTACATTTTTTTACATCTGTGTATCTGTGTATTTATCAAAAAATCTATTTTGTATAGTAATAAAAGATATCTAATATTTGGCATTGTTCAGATTAATGTTTCTGTTTATTTTATTACTTGACGCTAGTCATATTTATACTGATACATATATATTTTTCTGTATTTAGTAGGCCTGTCACAAGCATTACATAGTTATTTATCTGACCATAATTATTTAATCTCACTGTTTATCTTACACAGTTGTTTGTTGTTTCTCTCTGCTGACTAGTTCTGTAACTCCTTTAGAGACCAGTAATGTGTGTGATATGTCTGTTGCCAATTAAGAGCTACTAAATATTTTAGTAATGTTTGTTTGAGCTTGAGATATGCCTGCTGTCATGTGAAGCTATTGAGTTTTGAAAGCCAGGAAGCAAAATAGCAAATCAAATATTTTGCTTGTATTTCAAAAAGGCAATTGTTAATCAAAATTATTTATGTGGAAATTAATTATCCACTAAAATTAAATTATCGTGACAGGCCAGGTATTTAGGTTAGAATGTCTGTTTGGTTAGTATACAGAACTGAAATAACTGCGTTTACGT
This sequence comes from Bryconaethiops microstoma, assembly GCA_037577275.1. Taxonomy (NCBI): domain Eukaryota; kingdom Metazoa; phylum Chordata; class Actinopteri; order Characiformes; family Alestidae; genus Bryconaethiops; species Bryconaethiops microstoma. The sequence continues at coordinate 16,969,120 of JBBJLS010000002.1, read as the reverse complement.
CCATGTCCCAGGTTTATCTAGCAAATATTACAACAAGATCCTCAGTCTAGTGATTAAACCTGCCTATAAGCTGTATCTCATTCACTAGTGTTTTGTGTGAATTGTTTATATGGTGCAGGTGCTCAAAACAAAGTTTGTTTTAATGTATAATTAATGAAATAATAATTATAGGTAATGATTAATATAATAATTGTTTAATGCCCCAATCTTTCTTACCACAGTTTCATGGTGTTTGTGTGGAACACTGGAGGTCAGAATATGTAAATCAGCACATAGAGTTATAATGAAGCATGCACAGCTAATTGCAGTGTAAGCTGGCTGTGTATTATGCATGCCCAAGATCCACCTTTATACATAGCTCAGTCTGACACCCGTTTTTTTATTCATTTTGCTTTTCAGTTTATATAATTTATTCTTGAGCCATTTGTTTTGTGGCAAGAAGCCTGGAAAAGGTCACTCTGTGTGTGTGTGTGTATGAGAGTCTAAGCCTTAGTCTGTCATTGTTGCTTTGCACTGGTATGCCTATTGTACATGACTGACAGCGACAGCACTGTTAACTTGCCACAAACACTGCTGCTGCCATCAAGCAGACAACCAATTAACTGTGTGGTGGGTTTGAATGCTTGTATCAAAGCAGGGTGAAGGCCCTACCCATTCTAATCATTGTAATTACAATGACCCGTTTTGGACTTAATTTTTTTTTTTTAGCATTTTGGACTCATAATTATGCTATGATGGATGTGGTACCATGAAAGCATACATTAAAACACCCTTTCTGTTACAGCTTTACACATAACGGCAATACATAGTTATTAAAAATAAAAGTTAAATGTTTTTAACTGTTTTTAAAGAATTAAAATGATCATAAGTGAAAACAATATGTGGTGTTGCTATTGTTGCTACTTTTAACAATAGTTTTATTATGCTAATAACTTAATATGGTGAACACTGATGTGTTGAACCCCTGCCCTAATATACATCCGATAAAAGTAAAATGACTCAATTATAAAGCAATTGCTCTTTTATTAAATGTACTTTGTTATGTCTGTCTTCAGGAACACTTCAGACTTGCATTCATCCCACAGCTGAGGGAAGCGAGTAAACAACTGAAGAAAAGTACACTTCATGACAGCCGTGAGCTCCAGTCTCCCCACAGCAATCAACAGCACTCCAACTTGTTCCTGTCCTCCACCATGCTGGAAAACCCCCATCCTAATGGGGTCATCCCGAGCACTGTGCAGGACGCTCCACTGGATCTCATCACTAAGCCTCGTCCCTGCAGCTCCAAAGCACCTGATAAACCTGTACTAGCAGCTGTCAATACCTTCAGCACACCCATCAACCTGACCACTGGAACCTCTGGACTTACTGCCCCAAGCCAGGCTTCGATTTCTCCCAAGGTAGCCTCAAGAGCAGCCCAGAGAAAGGCCTCCAGGCCTGTGCACAGGCCAGGGACTCACAGCCAACTGCTCCAGTCCCTGGTAGAAGTGTTCAGAAGAACAGAGTCAGACATTACCAGCAGCAAAGACTCAGATGACTCTGCAATGGATGATGATGACGCAGAGGATGAAGATGACAGAGATTCAGATGATAGTCTAACAGGTAAACTAGCAGGTAGTTGATCAGCCATGACATGTTGCTTCTTTAGATTTATAGGTTATCATATGATCTCAGAAATCACATAAACTTGAGCTTACTTTACTCCAAGCTGTTTGAAGTGTGATATTTTTGCGATATAGCTTGTATAATGTTTAATTGGTGAGGTATAATTTCAGTTTTTTGTTAGCTGGACTAGCCAGAGTTCCAAACTTTAAATACTGAACATGTATTGGAAAATCAACTACATTTGAGAATACGGTTTTGCCAAACCATTCATGTAATTAAAAAATGTGTTATTTGTGACTGCGGATGGCTGAAAAATAATTATCTAGAGTAGTTTAACCCAGGGGTGTCGAAGTCCAGTCCTGGAGGGCCGTGGTCCAGCACGTTTTGGTTTAGTGAATGTGTTTGAGGAGGAGAACCATCAAACTGTGCTGGACGCCGGCCCTCCAGGACCGGAGCTTGACACCCCTGGTCTAAATTAATTAAAGTTAGATTCATTAGTGTGTTTCAGAGAAAAGTCTCTCACTCTGTATTCCCTTCTGCAGACTCTGGCAGTATTCTGGATAGTGACTCTGACAACGATGACAACAAAGATGAAGACATTGAGACAGATACAGAGAATGAGAGAACTCCACTCAAACTTACTAAAAGCTCAGCCTCTTTGACAGACAGCACTTCTGGCATGGTGACCAGCACTGCCTCCCTCCATCTGCTTTCAGCTATACCAGTGTCCACTGTTGTGAGCAGCTCTGGGACCCCTGTTTATCCCAGCACCCCATCTTCATCCTTTAGTCTGCCCACACCTCCAGGTAATAATGTACACTGAACAACTTTGGTTTTTGATAGAAATTGTTTGTGTATTTTCACTTACTGATAACCCTTGGCTTTTAGACTCAAGAAAGAGAAGAAGAGTGACAGATGAAAGAGCACTGCGAAGACCTCTTGAATATGGGTAAGAGATCCATGGAGTGTTAAAGAGCTGAATGTCGATAAACATGGATAAGAGGTCTGAGTGGGTGAGAAAGGCTGTTTTGATGATTGGTGGAAAGTAGTAAGAAGCAGTAGCAAAAACGTAGGATGTACACAAAACAAACAAAGAACTGAATAAAATGGAGAGAGAAGAAATGTGAAGGAAAGATTGTGAGCTGTATAGTTTCAGTCCATGCTCCGCTGAATTCTTGCTCAAGCTTGCTTGACTAAAAGCATGGCACCTGTCCAGAGCAGCACAGAGGAGAATGGCTCCTGTTCTGGCCTTTGCCCTTCATCCATTCATCCATCCATCTAGACTGATAGGGTCTGGTGGTCACTAGGTGTGGAGTATCCCAGCGTATGTCACAGCTGGTCAAGGCTGTATAACTTCATTTGAATTACTGAGTTAACCAAAGATAGGGTATTAAGGTGGGAGAGTCACTGTATGTGGTCACTCCAGGTTCATCCATCTGTATATATATGTGTGTGTGTGTGTGTGTGTTCAGATTGTTCTGATGTGCTTCAATTTCTTCATAGGTGGCAGAGAGAGACGCGTATCAGTAGTATCTGTGGCCGAGTGCAGGGTGAGGTCGCCTACTATGCCCCCTGTGGCAAAAAACTTAAACAATACCCGGATGTCATGAAGGTAAGGATCAGTACTGCATTAGGATGCCTGGCTGATTATTTACATTTTATGTTGGGATCAGTGCACCTTGATCTCCTGAGCTTATTTGAAGTCTAACAAGTGTGTTTTATAAGCTCGATGTGATGAAAATTACTCAGTGTCTGCTTATGTTTTCTTTAAGCTGACTTTGTTTCTTTTTATAGTATTTAGCAAGAAATGGAATAAGTGAGATCACACGTGACCATTTTAGCTTCAGTGCCAAAATAAGGGTTGGAGACTTCTTTGAAGCTAGAGAAGGACCAGAGGTGACTACAACATTTTCATATTCCTGTTTCTTTCTTATTTGTATTCGTTTTCAGCTGTATAACACATTCTCTCAGAATCTCGGGCGTTTCTGGCCATCACTGAGAGACGTGTGTTGGTCCGATTATATGGGAAATGTCCTGTTGTAATCTTCTATCCTTGACAGTTAAAAGTGAATTATGCAATATTTTAGCAGTTGGGGAGAGTTTCTGAAATAGCAGCACTAGAACAGGAAACACTGATAAAACGCTTAACCGCAAAGGCCAAAAGGATCAACATATTTTATTTTAGAATAAAATTAATATTGGTGCTGTGCATGATTTATTTTATTATTAACCAGTGAAAGCAATGCTGTGCCGACAATGCTTGTTTAGGTGAGAATAGTCACTTGTGTCTTGTGTGTTGATTGGCTGATTATGCACTGTTGATTTCCAGGGTTTGCAGTGGTGTTTACTGAAAGAGGATGAAGTCATTCATCGGATCCTAGCAATGGAGGGTCGGAGAGGCCGTCCCAAGAATCTTGAGTTCCAGCATCCATCGGGCGTCTCTAGTGGGGACCTGCTCCATTCCCGCCACAGGAAAAGAAAGCTGCCTAACATGGGGGAGAATGAAGCTGCAACTTCTGCTGATACTAAAATACTGCGCAGGCTGGAGGCCCAGGGTAAGACTGTGCCTCTAACCAATTAGTCCCTACTTCATTTACTCTCATCATGGTTGTGATGTCCAGTGAACAGTCTTTCCTCTAGGTTGTTCCAATTATTACAGAATAGGGCTATATCACAACCCTTAACAAATCGTTACAACAGAATAATTTGGCCCACTGGGCAGAAGCAACATGCACATTGTATTTTCCACTCGTCAACCTTTCTGGGCATTAAGAAGTAAATGAAAAATCACCCTCAACTTCCTGTTTCCTCTCGGTCAGAGATTGCACGGCAGGCTGCACAGATAAAGCTGATGCGAAAGCTGGAGAAGCAGGCACTTGCACAAGCTGCTAAAGAGGCCAAAAGACAGCAAGGTAAAACCATTATGCCCTGCATCTCTCTTTGGCAGAGATGCATAATTGCAGAAAGCCTACTGCAACTACTGTTCACTGCATTTGTGCAGAATACACTTATTTACTTCCTTGTGTAGGTCTGGAATTTTTGTGACAGTATAGTATGCATGTTACAAAACATTATGGAAGCCCACTTGAATTTTCTATACAAATAACTGCCAATTTGATTTATTCATTCATTTTTTCATATTGATAGACAAAGAGACCTAACTGTCATTTGTCAAGTGTAGTGGCGGTCTTGTTTTGTGAGTTGTATACAATTCTTCCATTTCTTAAAATTAAGTATGCCAGTAGCTACCCTGATGTTTGGCAGCTACTCCCTTTTCACAACAAATGTTCATTTTTTCCAGATCATATGAGTATTAGCTGTACATAACATACTGTCACAATTACCTGTGTGAACACACTACTTAGAATTAAAATAATGTGTACACAACAGAAGTGCTCAGTCTGAGACAAAGCATGTATCTGTGACTAATTACTTCTCCAGGTGGTTATTTATTTCATTTGCCAATTAGTTGTGGGTACATAATATTAACAAGCAGTTATTAATAGATTTGCATTCAAAAATGCAACTTTCAGTAAATTATAATTTGTAGCTGGAGCTGCATACCCAAACCTGAGTTATAATTTCAGCTATGCTGGCAGCTGAGGAGAAGCGGAAGCAGAAGGAGCAGCTGAAGATTTTGAAACAGCAGGTACAGACTTCACCATCTCGACACCCCCCCAACACCTCTCACCTTCTTTCAGAGGAAACCCCACAGGTTTCCTCCTGTGCTGTGCTATCTAGCAACATTCAGCCTGTTAGCTAGCCTAATTGCTCTGATTTTTATTGGTGGGAGAAGAAAGTTCAAGCTTCATGTAGGGATACTGACAAAAAACACCAACAGACTATTCTCTATACATAATATTCTCTACACATTTCATGGGTGTGTATGTGTAACAATCGTTTCTCAGTTCATATTACAAGTAAAATTTTCAGAAGGTTTTGTTTTACTGAAGATCTGTTGAAAGTCAGGAGAAACAAAATGTTTCTCAGAAGAAAACTGAATATCATTCTGAATATCATATGTTGGTGGGGGGGGGGGGGGGGGGGGGGGGGGGGGGGGGGGGGGGGGGGGGGGGGGGGGGGGGGGGGGGGGGGGGG